>LUCW03001636.1:212500-230000 GCA_001586965.3 Sphaeroforma sirkka
ACTAACCAACTATCGTTTTAATTTACACCGAATTCTACGTATCCTACCAAATGTGCCATTGCGTTGCCCAACGTGTTATAATTTGTCAAAGCTTGTCATCTCACGCAGCACAAACATACACCCCACTTATCCACCCACCTCTGGGTAGTACATATCCTTCCACAATTCCACAAATCTGTCACACTACACCCCAATATGGTTGCCGAATGCACTTGTGCGCTATTGAAATCAACTACGCTATGATTGTGTCAGGCGGAGTCGCATAACACAGTGGTACTACAACACCTGCTGAATGTGTGGACGTTTTCGCCAGGCCCTCCTGAGGAATCAGATAATCGCGAAACGTGCTGGGTATGTTCAGGCATATATATATATATATATATATATATATATATATATATATATATATTTGTATGTATATATGTATGTATGCATGTATGTATGTATGTATGTGTGTGTTTGTCCATATATATATATATATATATATATATATATATATATATATATATATATATATATATATATATATATATACATATATATTTGTATGTATATGTATGTATATGCATGCATATATGCATGTGTGTGCATGTTATGTCCATATATACATATATATGTATATGTGTGTGTGTGTGTGTTTGTGTGTTTTGTTGTGTGTGTGCATAAAATATACATATATATATATACGTGTGTGTGTGCGTGTGTGTGTGCGTTATATATATATATATATATATGTATATGTATATGTATATGTGTAATGAAAATATATATATATATATATATTAATATATTTATATATATATATATATATATATATATATATATATATATATATATATATATATATATATATATATATATATATATATATGTATATATGTATATATATATGTGTGTGTACGTATGTATTTATGCTTCTATGTATGCCTGTACATATATATATATATATATATATATATATATATATATATGATTCCTGAACATGGATCGGTTGCAATGTGTGGTTAAACGCGGTGAACATTCACACTTGGACAGGGCTATATCTATTTATCGACATCACATTCCCGGCTGGCCAAGGACCTCCATTGTCGGTACTATCTTCATTGTTTCATAACATCTGATAATCGCCTTTTTTGTGCTACGATATTAGGTGGAGTTCTACATCTCCTTCAAGTTTCAGTCGCCTTTGTACGCAGCCTTGGCGTCTAATACATTCAATACATTAGCCGGGAAGAGTATGAATGCCTTCTACCATCGCTGCGAGGAGAAGTACCCACACAACAGATATCACAAGGACACTCCCTTAGACCATCAATAAACAAGTTCAGTAGGAACCGGTCAGAAAATATTGTACTTGAGTAATGAAATGCTTGCACACACAACAGCCGCGTATATTACTACAGAGATCGAATATGTTAAATTCTCCATACTTTAACCTGGTGGTGTCCACATGTGGAGGCACCTTGTGGCTAGAATGTACACATATTTGTCTCTCCATATCAGCAATTCGCCCTGACTAACATTTCGTACTGCCGAGCGATGGCATCTACAGGTTGGTCGCTGTGGCCGTTGAATAGTCAGTTATCGTGCATCTGAAACACGATACCGGTACCGCCGGGATTTATGTCTGACTAGAACATTGTTCTTGAAATATATCTCAGAGCGCATGAACTTGCGACTTTAGTGTTTGAGCCAACGAACAACCATTTGCGAGGCAGGACAAGCGTGCATTGTCAGCCATGTATCGGGCAACTACCTAGGAGCTTATTAGGTATAAAATTCTAGCATCAATATCCGTCGCAAACTCGTCGAGATTATTCAACGAAACCAATCGTTTCTCAAGGGACACGAACACATTCATGTGGAAGCAACTTAATCTTGCCACACCGTGCTACTGGCACATGTATGCGCACACAAATCGTTTGCTTAACTATATAAAGAACCAGCACCAACGCCTCAAGTTAAGCCCCAGTACTCTATACGAACGTCTCAGGATAAGATTCAGTGCTTATACGAGTGCGTGGCTTTGGAATGTACAACCTACAGTAAAGACACGAATCCATTCCTTTGCCTCATTTCATATATACATATATATGTATATATATATATCGTGCAAGGTGTTAAAATTCTTAGACGGAGTCACCTTTACGGGCACGGTACAATTCCCCTGATTTAAAATTGTGTTCATTCTCACAGGTCAGCATAAATTTCGGGTCCTACATAGCTCTGAGTAACTTGTAGGATAGTAATACACATCTACATCCGGATGGACATAAACTCATAAAGGGAAATTAGTGAAAATAGACTTGTTCGACCGATAGAATTTACCTATCATACCTACTTGTATCCGTCGCCAAATACCATGATGTTTATAGTTTCAGGTAGTACAACGTCTGTAACGTAACATAGCTTTACTCATCTTTAATAATCTTATTATCTTTGACACACTCACCAATCACGCTATCGATCAATTCCCAGGCAGCAGTCGCATCCGCTTCGTGCTCGAGTACACGTGCATCCATCAAAACCTCGTCTCTTGTCTCCAACTTGTAACTCTCGGGATGCTCTACAAAGCACTCTCTATGTAGTGCACAGGTGTTCTTGTAACCTTTATGGCACTGAACCATCAGCACATATCGCAACTGATTTCGGGGTATATAGTCCCCGCACATCTTACAAACACACCTTCCCGTAGGTGCATAATCCACCATGCAATCGTGTGGATGCTTCGCTCGGTCTCGCTTGGCCCCAGGTGTAAGTGTGCTGATGTCGGGAAATCGCTTCACGTACAATGTCTCCAACTTGGCTGGAGTTTTCGTTTAACTGCTACCGTGCCAGTGCACGATGGTTCCTTCTTAGAAGTGGCTTTGGCTTTTGGCATCGTGTCATGCTCGTGTGAGCCTACTTCTCAATACCTATTTCTTAGTTGTAAAGCGTGTCTTTTGTATGAACACAAGGCTATGTAAAGGTAAATACAGGACATTTTCATTATATATGGATGCCTGACTCCTGATTAAGCTTTTTTTTTATACAAAATATCATGCCGTAGACGTGCAGTTAAATACATATTTCTTTTTGAAAAAAACCTAAAACTTATTTATCATTACTTTTATCAGTGTCATCAAACATCACCGCATCAGCCGACAGCCCGACAGCCCATCAATGCCGTCGCCGTGCAGACGGTGCAGTACAGTAATAAAAATAATACTTAAAAAAAAAAATCCAAAATCCAGACACATTCGAATTCGTCAGTCGATTTTACGCGGGCTATTCTTTATTTATTTATTTTGTTTATTTACATATTTTAGAGTTATAGACTAGAGTTTAGACTTCTGAACTATTTATTTATTGATTACATATTTACACCATTTTCTACGAACCGTTTACGAAGCGCAGCAGTGATGCAAAGCTGCGGTGTTTCTTACCTGCTCATCCGACATTGGGTCGGCGAAAGTGTTCTGCGAGCCAGTGGGTTGCAAAACTCTATCACACCTGGAAAGTATAGGTGTTAACACGTATGCGTATTTGAACTTCCGGTATGCCGGCTTTATGCCAGTCACATACAGTACCTACTATGTAAGTCACATACAGTACCTACCATGTTGCGTTGGTCAACGTGAACCTGGATATGCACCCGGAGTTGAACGCGCGTATAGAGCTCACTCAGCCATAAAACTATGTATTCAGCACAATCAATACACCATGCGACTCTCAGTAAATCAGTGTTGGGGGAGGTCGATCCGGACCTCACGGCCTGTGTTCTTTGGCAAGGCTAATCAAATGTATATCGGGTATGCCGACCATGCTAGAAGTCTCAACTATGGGCATACCCAGCCATTCCATATCCATCATACTATATTTATAACCACAAACAATCATCCTATTCGATCCACATGCTCCTCCAGGATACGGATTTGAAAAGCCACCTTTTCTGTCGGGAAGGGTTGGGAGATGGTGACCTTGGTACGTGATAAAAACTTTTCTAAGGCAAATTGTAAACGGTGTGCCTACTACAACAAGCACGAAGGCGACATGTTTACCTACGGTGTGCATAAGTGTAGAAAGATGGACTGAAGGCGTCTCTGAAAGTACTGTAAAGGACATGCGCTGTCCATCGTATACATTCACCAATCTGACATACTCAACCAAGTGTTTGTATTACGTGACGAATTCCCCGCATCTACTTCAGAGCACACAACAGCTATACACGTGAGATAAATTTGCCGCCGGAGAATTATTTAACTTCGCATGACTTAATCACATTTTAGTTGCCCTGCTCAAGTTGACCGCTCCAGGAAACTGGCATCACCTATCAAATTGATAGCAGTACATGGCTATCGTTTTTATCCAAGTGGTATTTTTAAGGAATGGTTATCGTGCCTGGAAATAATTCTTGTACATCATTATATAGGGAAAAATGAAAAGAGAGAGATACAACTGGTCTAAGGTGCCTCTGATATGAGTCGTAGTTTCTATGTCAAATTTAATTATTATTCTAGTGATGCGGTAGCAGGCATCCCAATTTCGAAATGGCCTGTGAGATCCGACACTATAAAGTGTATTGGTTCCGTAAATGGAGATATTAGCCCATGCACAAATCTGACCAAGTTGAAGCACACGGAGCAATTCATATACAAAAGTAATAGACTGAACGTGGATGCAGACGAAGTTTGTTTAGATACACAGGTGTGCGCGATATATAGTATATACGTTAAAAAAAATGATCTTGTGCACGTGGAGCGAATAAATATAAAGAAGTAGAACGTCCTTCCGTGTGAATTTATTACATACTATCTCATAGAACGTCTGGCATAGAAACCAGGATGCATTTATTGTATAGTTCGCCGACTTTTTAGTATATATACACACCTCATTGATGTTTTTTAATATAAAACCAGATCGAATTGATATAGTTCGCTATTTGAAACTTTAAACATTGCGGGCTTCCTGCTTGGACTCTTTTATATGGCCACAGGCCACAGAGTCTCACAGACAGGGGTTACCTTTGAGATTGAACTGATATTATAGGAGCTGAGTCGCGTCATTTTAGGAGGGCAGCCACAGTGTCGCTGAGGCACATCTCACACAAATCAACAACCTATTTAGTAAATAAATACACACGAGTGTCAAGAGATTTGCTACTATTTTTTGTTGTTGTTTTTTTTATAGGAAGCAAATTTATACCTATGTTGACACAATCTGTGTGTCTTAATTATATGACATCATCTGTATTTATGCAAATAGATGATCATATCGCAGAATCGGAAGGTCACTAACTCACTATATCAGCTAGTCAGCATATATTTGCATACACCGCAGAGTCCGGTTTGTAGTGACCCAGCCATATTTTGACAAGATTGCATGCTATCTGGCACAATGGAGAAACGCGATCGATTAGTGGAGAAACGGAAGAAGTTAGAGGAGCTCAAACGTGCAAGAGAAGCACGTGCCAACAATGTCAAATCCACCGCAAGCATGGGCGCGGGTGCGCAATCAGGTGGTACCACACATCAGCAGATGCAGCACCAGCAACAGCAGCAGATGGATATAGATAACCTATTGACATCCATACTTAAGCCTGGTGATTCTCCTGTATCTGGATATCTATCGCCAAGCACGCAAGGAAAGGACATACAGGATGGGCATACAAGTCCCAATACACCAGACATGGGGGCTAGTACACCAGCTGGGAATGTGAGTGAGGACGAGATAGAGCAGAGCAGGAATGAAACACCCAGCAAGCAGCGGAACTCACCATATCCACCACAGCACTCACCTCTGCAACGGTTCTCCTACTTGTCGGTATGTGTATGGGTTGCGGTAGGTAGAAAATGCAGGTCGCGGCTTTGTACATTAAAACAAATTAGCGATTAAAAACTATATATATATATATATATATATATATATATATATATATATATATGTGTGTGTGTTTGTGTGTATGTGTGTGTGTAGGTATGAATGTATGTATGCATAATGTATGTATATGTATATGTATATATATATATACATATATATATATGCATATAATATATATATATATATATATATATATATATATATATATATATATATATATATATATAATGCATATATATATATATATATATATATATATATAAATAATATATGTATTATGTATCATATATATTATATATATATATACATAATAATACATATATAATATATATATATATATATATATATATATATATATATATTATACATAAAACACACACATCATATTGGTTATAATATATATGCATATATATATTAATATGTATATATATGATATATATATATATATATATAATATATAATATTATTATACATATTATATGTATGCATATACGTATTACATTGTGTTATGTACGCAACGTACGTACGTATGTATATTATTCAGTATCTGCAGGATGTATATATACAATGTATGCATGTACGTATGTACGTACGTAATGCAATGCATGTATGCGTGTGTTATGTTGTATATGCATATTATATATATATTATTATATATGCATATATAGCAATATATATACATATATGTATATGTAAATAAAAAAATGCATATATATATATATACATACATATTTTTATATATAGCTGAATATACATATATATATATATATGAGATTGTGTGTTTTATTGTGTGATGTGCAGTGTGTTGAGTTGTGATGTATATGTCATTTATATGTATTGTTTATATATATGTAGATGTGTTTGTATGCACACATTTATTTTTATTTGTTCATATATATATATATATATATATATATATATTTATATATATATATATATATATATAATATTATTGATGATGATGATGTGATGATGTATTGTGTGTGTATTGATTTCGTGGGTATATATATATATATATATATATATGATATGTGTGTGTGTATGCATGTAATATCATATATATATATATATATATATTTATATTGTTCGTCTATATATATATATCCACATATATATATATATATATATATGTTCGTCCGTCCACATTTTATATCCGTATATATATATATATATGTATGATATATGTGCGTGTGATGATGATGCGTGTGTATGCATATGTATGGCATGTATGTATGTATATATGTATCCAGGGTATATATGTATATATAGGTATATATATATTATATGTAAATAGTATATATATATATATATATATATATATATATATATATATATATATATATATATATATATATATATCTACATGTGTGTGCGTGTTTGTGTGTGTATTAATGTGTATGCATATTTTCCTGTAGATGTATATGTATATGTATATCCGTACATTTATAAAATTAGATATATAATAAATATACGCGTGGGGTGTGTGTTTTCTTTCTATGTACTTATTTTAGAACGTTCCTTTTTTTTTGGTATCTGAGTGTGTGTAAATCACAAATTATGAATATTGCGAATCTTATTATTTGACATACATACATATCATATATGTATCATTGGAAAGTTATGCTGTCGAAACATCATTTGAACATTTAATTCTCGTTGAAGGTAGCCGGAAATGTTGTTTTCCTAAAATTTCGTATGCACCAGCTGTAGTCGCGCAGATATATGTCTAAGATGCAAGCTTCTATTCATAGCTACATTCACGAAGTGTTCTTAAATATATCTTGATTGAAACGGCGCTTGAATCCACCGTTTTTTTTGCATGTGCCTCATATTTCTCCTGTATGTTCGTGTAGGTATCTAGCACGGCCCGTGACACAATTACAGCCACAGAGAAGATTTACTACACCAAAGAGACGCAGACTGACAGCAATTGGATGAACGAAGAGATTGAGAAACAAGTGCAGCAACGGTTAGCGGATATGGAGGCGGCCCAGAAGCAGAAGGAAGCTATCGAGGAGGAAGAAAGGTAGGCGTGGCTGTCGTTTCCCAGTGAAATGAATGGAGTTGGCTCACATTTTTATAGCCATACCCAATGTGTGAAATTTGACGAGAGGGCTATCGAGAATCAAGCTCATGTATCTCGAAGAAGACACGTTGAAACGCAGAATGGTCACATTTTTATAGCCATACCCAATGTGTGAAATTTGACGAGAGGGCTATCGAGAATCAAGCTCATGTATCTCGAAGAAGACACGTTGAAACGCAGAATTGTGCTTCCTCACGGCAACACATGCAGCATCTATGCGCATGTGTGCAATATACTTGCCATGTTTGACTCGTCTTGCATGATCACTAGTACAGTATTTTCACATTTTGAGCACTAAATCAACAGTGTATTACGTATTTGTCAGTATATGCTTTTTTTTAGACTAGTACAGCGTGTAGATATCTTCTGTATATATATGCCATTCACCCATGGAAGTATGCTGTTTGGGGAGTATCGAATATTGACATCGAATATTGACGGCGGCGGCGCCAATTGATACATACAGACTTGCCATGCAGTTGCTGAATTCATATATGGGCTTGTGGGGAGATTAGGTAGCAGATCCGCATACTTTGCAGCCATACTGACCACTATTCAGTGTGTGAGTGGTCAAGACTACTCGCCGAAAATTTGTGTTTTATATTCTTCCAAGAAACGTGATGTTGCTTAATTGTACCAATCGGACGTGCATGCCTATCGCTGTATGAGAAAGTCAAATTGGAACACGGTGCGTATGCTCAGATCGGTATAAGACGTGTTTGTGTCAGGTGATGATAGATACGCTCTACTTCATGTATTCTCACATACAGACGAAACCCCCATGTCGTTTTTTTCTTCTTCACAGGATTGCAAAAGAGGAGGCCGCCGCTCAAGCACAACACGAACAAGGTATAAGTCGGTTTAGCGTTTGTGTGTTCAATTTCAATACCAGTGGGCCTGAAATGTTAAAGATGAAGATTGGCATTCGCATGTGCAAAATGCTCGGAACGGTATTAATTGCGATATTCGGTAGTAGGAATTAGGATAGCAAACGATTCTGTGCTCAATTCAGTTTCAGCCTATATATATATATATATATATATATATTAAGTATAGTTGTAGCCCCCTGTATTTACATGTAGAAACACTAACACATTGACGTTCGTATGCACACAATCGCAACTCTGCATACTGACACATGAATTTGAGTGCATATACATGTACGCATATGAATATTTCTTTTATATATGTATACAAATTCCCCTGTTGTCGTATATGCCAATTTGTTCCTCTTTGCACATAAGTGTATTGTTTACACACACTTTGATGACAGTATAATGTTCTATCGTCACACTAAAAGAATCATGCATGGTTATGTACATCCCATTTTCTCATGGTCGCTATTGTTTTCTTCACAATCGGAATTTCGTCCTCGCCAAGACAGAGCTTGCACAGCAAGACATCAACTCGCAAATGGCTGTGCTTAACCCCAGTGAATCGACTGCCATAATCCAGACAGACAGCTTTACCAGGTACAATATTAGAGCTTGTACTGACACATCGCAAAGTATAGGTTTTCAAACATGACTATATATATATATATATATATATATATATCCAGGTACAATATTAGAGCTTGTACTGACACATCGCAAAGTATATGTTTTCAAACATGACTATATATATATACATATATATATATATATATGTGTGTGTATGTATGTATGTGTGTATGTATGTATGTGTGTGTGTGTGTGTATGTATATATATATATAGAATGTAGTACTGTTTGCTTCTGAACCTGATATACGTACTCCCGGCACAGTAATCTTTATCCACTAGCATCTATGCCTTGGATAAGAACTTCACTTGAAAACTCGTGCTACATGGTCCCAGACCCCAAGGCTCACGCAGACCTTCGTAGTCGTTGACTGATAATGTCTGTGTAACATGAAATACCTGCTCTGTAAAGTCTATGCTGCTTGATATCAAAATCCGGGTTTTACGCAGGCCTATAAATGTTTGTGCGACGACAACAAAGATATATACCCCTCGATCCCAGACCACAGGTTTTATGCAGACCTGAAGATGTCTGTACGTCACACAATGACTTCATAATCAGTTATATACCCCTCGATCCCAAACCACAGGTTTTATGCAGACCTACAGATGTCTGTACGTCACACAATAACTTCATAATCAGATATATACCCCTCGATCCCAAACCACAGGTTTTTCGAGCGCACAAGCAAGATCGCTGAGCGGTCACTGTACGAAATATACGATTTAGCGGCGGACTACTCGGCCCTTTCGAAGACTGATACGACGGGCGAATCAGATGATAATCAGGTAGTTTGGGAGACTGTGCGTGTGTACGTGAAGGTGACAACGATAGCAGAGATTTGTCTGAGGATAGTGGTGTACAGTAGCCTGTAATCTCGTATCTTTGTTTGGTGTGTGGGCAAGATTATTGAATGCACCAGTAGGCGGCTTCATTCACCGATTCTCTCTCTCCATCGCTCAGCCGTCTGTTCGGTACATGATTTCCGTCCGTTATGACTGCCAGAAAGTGGGTTTCATCACCAGATCTCTCGCCTACACCGCTAATCTCGTGTCTGTATCGAGCATCCGTCTTTCATAGCCATACGTCTCCCATCTGGAACACTGACGCTGCATCTGTTTCCATTGTCTCGTTCTCTGCAGGTGACTCTTCGCACTGTGTTCGGCTCGGCTGCTTCGCACAACGGACGTGCCTGTACTGACCTCAACTGGTCACCACACAAACCTGAATTATTTGTGTGCGCGTACGCTGACACCCCCCGTATTGGAGGCCCCAGTATGTACTTATAAAACTTCTGCATGGTTGTATTAAAGTGGTGGATGTATATCTGTATATGGATCAATGCTGTCTCCCCGAGTGTGACATATGGTCGCCTCTCTACATTCCCTTCAGTTTATACGGATCGTGACAGATGCATCAATCTCAACCGGTTAATAGGATTATCGAATGTTGATATTCACCATAATGGGTTGGGACAAAATCTTGCACACTCTCCATGCAGTCCAATGAGTTTTTATAATATATCTGTACCCGGCCAAACACTCACCGACTCATTCATGTACACAGCAAATGCGGAGCCCGATGGTATCGTGGTTGTGTGGAATGTGAATGTTCCCAGCAGCCCGGAGTTTGTCTTCTACTGCCAATCTGCTGTGATGTCTGTGTCGTTCTCGCCTTACAGGCCCAGTCTGATTGTGGGCACGCTATATACCGGGCTGGTAGGTAATTTCGGCTGCATGCTGGTGCACCGTTCATCTCTAAGTGTGGACGTAAGCTGAGGCGAGTTACTATATACAGCATGTATCGCATGAGAATCATTCAGCGTCAGCTTCACGAACGTCGTGTCCGTTGGAGGATTTGGGTTTTGAGTACGTGCATGCCCCACCGACAATCGATGATGTGGCCTACGACAATGACAGCGCAGTATCAACGAACTACTATATGATCAAGATATTCGTGTAGTTATTGTGGGTAGTCTTGGCGTTGCATCAGCTACTTTGCTTTGCACCTGTATGTCGAGGTAATCTAAAGAACCCTCTCACCCCACTTGCGTCACGAGTTAAGGCGGTATCAAGATCCGATCAGTATCAGACAATCTAAGCACATACCGATTAAAATTAGTCAGGTTTATTACAGGCATATTCCTTATCTTAAGTTCTATGCACACCACTCCTATTTCAGATTGTGGTGTGGGACATGAGCTCGGCACCTGGCCCTGTCCAACGAACACCGGTGCAAAGGTCGAAGCTATCGAAGAAAAGCAGTACCAAGATGCACGGACACTCACACCCTGTGTACTGCCAGGGATGGGTGGGCACCCAGAATGCACACAATCTTATCACCGTCTGCAACGATGGCAAGCTGTGCGTGTGGAACCCGGACAATATAGACGAGCCCATTGGTATGGAGTGTTTACGATACATGTGTGCATATAGGTACAGTGCGTAGGTGCCATACATTTGCGTGTATGTACCTTCGTGATTGTACCATAGGCACTCGAATTTAATCTGTTTCAACCATGTCCCTGTACTACATAGCCAGATCTATATATTCGTTTAGGTATTCTGGAACTTAAAGCTTTTATGGAATTCTCTCATCAGTAATGACCTTATCGTTTGTAGCAGTATGTAGGAGAATCTGATGGTTACAGCGGTGATATCGCGATGGTCTCTGAGATTAGTAGGTAGTTATTTCCATCTCTGTGTTGTGAATTCAAGAAGCTATAGTCATAGGTCTGTTGAAAGCGTCTGCCCTATCTCAATGTCACTACATCATATACAATATGTTCGTGCGGAGATACAGTGGGCGAGTATTCTGAAACGGTTCGATTCCTCTGCATTCTATCACAGAGGCGCAAGATCTAAAGAGAAGTGCACTGAGTTCTAATCTGCCGGTCACATCCATCGCATTTGCGGATGGTGAAATGAGCGAATTCGTGGTCGGTGGTGAAGATGGTGGCCTGTATGCTGTATCAAGGTAGGACTATTACCCAATCTGCGTCGATATCACAGAATTATATATCTATATATCTATTTATATATATATATATATATATATATATATGTGTGTGTGTGTGTGTGTGTGTGTGTGTGTGTGTGTGTGTGTGTGTTTGTGTGTGTGTATGTATATGTATGTATTGTATATATATATATATATATATATATATAAATATATATGCGTGGTGGTATTGTAAACGTCAACAGGTTGTCACAAGGAGACCAAAATTTTACTCACTCCACTCCGGGATAATTGATTCCTATCGTCGCAGATACGTCATCAATCTAAAGCTAAGGCACAATGACACCGGCAGTACCGCAATGAAACCCAAGAAGTTCGAAGACGTACACTACGGGCCCGTGCTGGGACTAAGCAATCACCCGCGCAAAGGCGAGGTAGACCTGAGTGATCTGATCTTGTCATGCTCTGCAGATTGGACATTGAAGCTCTGGCACAAATCGGTAGGCACAATGCGAGTAGTCCCCAGTTTTTGTCCACCAAGTGCTCATGTACATCTATGCTGTGCAGCGCTTTTAGTACCGATACATTGCCGCACTCGATCCTAGAATAGTCAAAATCTCTGCTTTGGAAGTAGGGCTAATTCTGATCATCTCGTTCGTTCACGTACTATACAGACACAGAAGTCGATCATCACCTTTGAGGATTCCGCGGATTACGTATACGACGTGGCCTGGTCGCCCGTGCACCCCACTGTATTTGCCTCAATCGACGGAGCGAGCAATCTAAGCCTGTGGAACCTGCTCTCTTCGCAGGAAGTATGTACACACCACTTCCTTCCTTTAACCTCGTTAAGTATGCACTCCATGCGTATCTCCGTGTGATGACTGGTCTGCGAGCACATCGGGGGCTAGTAACTAGCATATCATTTCTTCATTTGTCGGTCAGGCCGTTTAAGTCTCTAGTGCTTCTGGCTTCGCAATTGCAGCGGCGATTCTGGTGCAGGAGTTATATTACAACAGTTGTGCCAATCTCTCCCTCTACTCTCGTATGTTAATCCCCTCAGGTACCCGTGAAGACTGAAGTAGTCAATGCAGACGGTGCTGCGTTAAACTGCATCGAATGGAACGCAAACGGCACACGTGTCATGGTGGGCGATTCGGTTGGCCGGTGTCACTTGTTCGATATAGGAGAGGTGAGTATGTTTGGGGTTCAGGATCTGAGGATTGATTGTGTATCCGTGAAGTGAATATCATCTTGATGGGATTTTGTGCCGAAGATTTGTATGGTACACACGAGAATACGCTGCGTTTGCCGATGCCGCACAAGAGTACCCGGTTAGATACGAGACGACAGTCGTTACCCAAACTAAACCAGATATGCTGTACAGTTACTTGTATGTGAATGTACCACCATCGATTCACTTGGCACTGCGATCTACTACACTTTAAGGGACCATTTATATACCAGTCTATCGACTTGTCAGCATCGGGGGATGACCCTGTCATCTGATGTCAGTATGAGCGGCTAGCTATGCTTACCGACGCCAATACAAGCATGTACTACAAAGTATATGTCTTCTTTGTCCTTTCCCAACTTATCTCAGGCTTTCTGCAAACCAAGGGAAGACAGCTGGACAGCCCTGCGCGACATGGTGCGCGAGTTATTAGCTGATAATGCGACGGCGTCGTGAATGAAATAGGTTGGCATCTATGCCAAGGATAATAAAAGAAACGCATCGCAGACAGTGTCCATATATCACATACTATGGCATTAGTATTTATCCTGTTCGTAGTCAAGTGACTTTATTTTGGTATGCATGAGGGAAGCGTGGTCTATTTAGATTATGGAAGTGGGTATGTTAATAGATGGTACTTAGATACTCTCATCTGCTGGAGCGTGGGCTATTTAGATTGTAGAAGTGGGTATGTCGATTGGATAGTACTCAGATACTCTCACCTGCTGGAGCGTGGGCTATTTAGATTGTAAAAGTGGGTATGTCGATTAGATAGTACTTAGATACTCTCATCTGCTGAAGCGTGGGCTATTTAAATTGTAGAAGCGGGTATGTCGGTTAGATAAAACTTAGATACTCTCATCTGCTGGAGCGTGGGCTATTTAGAATATAGAAGTGGGTATGTCGATTAGATGGTACTTAGATACTCTCATCTGCTGGAGCGTGGGCTATTTACAATATAGAAGCTGGTATGTCGATTAGATGGTACTAAGATACTCTCATCTGCTGGAGCGTGGGCTATTTAGAATATAGAAGTTGGTATGTCGATTAGATGGTACTAAGATACTCTCATCTGCTGGAGCGTGGGCTAATTTAGATTGTAGAAGTTGGTATGTCGATTAGATGGTATTTAGATACTCTCATCTGCTGGAGCGTGGGCTATTTAGAATATAGAAGTTGGTATGTCGATTAGATGGTACTAAGATACTCTCAATTGCTGGAGCGTGGGCTAATTTAGATTGTAGAAGTTAGTATGTCGATTAGATGGTACTTAGATACTCTCATCTGCTGGAGCGTGGTATATTTAGATTGTAGAAGTGGGTATGTCGATTCAATAGTACTCAGATACTCTCATCTGCTAGTGCATGGGTTATTTAGATTGTAGAAGTTGGTATGTCGATTAGATGGTACTTAGATACTCTCATCTGCTGGAGCGTGGGCTATTTAGAATATAGAAGCTGGCATGTCGATTAGATGGTAATAAGATACTCTCATCTGCTGGAGCTTGGGCTAATTTAGATTGTAGAAGTTGGTATGTCGATTAGATGGTACTTAGATACTCTCATCTGCTGGAGCGTGGGATATTTAAATTGTAGAAGTGGGTATGTCGATTAGATGGTACTTAGATACTCTCATCTGCTGGAGCGTGGGATATTTAGATTGTAGAAGTGGGTATGTCGATTCAATAGTACTCAGATACTCTCATCTGCTAGTGCACGGGCTATTTAGATTGTAGAAGTTGGTATGTCGATTAGATAGTACTCAGATACTCTCATCTGCTGAAGTGTGGGCTATTTAGATTGTAGAAGCGGGTATAGATAAGACTTAGATACTCTCATCTGCTGGAGCGTGGGCTATTTAGAACATAGAAGTGGGTATGTTGACTAGGTAGTACTCAGATACTCTCATCTGCTGAAGCGTGGGCTATTTAGATTGTAGAAGCGGGTATGCCGGTTAGATAAGACTTAGATACTCTCATCTGCTGGAGCGTGGGCTGTTTCGAATATTGATGTTGGTGTGTTGACTAGGTAGTACTCAGATATTCTCATCTGCTGAAGCGTGGGCTATTTAGATTGTAGAAGCGGGTATGTCGGTTAGATAAGACTTAGATACTCTCATCTGCTGGAGCGTGGGCTGTTTCGAATATTGATGTTGGTGTGTTGATTAGATAGTACTAAGATACTCTCATCTGCCGGAGCGTGGGCTATTTAGAATATTGAAGTGGGTATGTCGATTAGATAATACTTTGATAATATCATCTGCTGGAGCGTGGACTATTTAGAATATTGAAGTGGGTATGTCGATTAGATAATACTTCGATAATATCGTCTGCTGGAGCGTGGACTATTTAGAATGTTAAAATGAGTATGTCGATTAGATGGTACCAAGATACTCTCATCTGCTGGAGCATGGGCTATTTAGAATATTGAAGTGGGTATGTCGATTAGATAATACTTCGATAATATCGTCTGCTGGAGCGTGGACTATTTAGAATGTTAAAATGAGTATGTCGATTAGATGGTACCAGGATACTCTCACCTGCTGGAGCGTGGGCTATTTAGATTGTAAAAGTGGGTATGTCGATTAGATAGTACTTAGATACTCTCATTTGCTGAAGCGTGGGCTATTTAAATTGTAGAAGCGGGTATGTCGGTTAGATAAAACTTAGATACTCTCATCTGCTGGAGCGTGGGCTATTTAGAATATAGAAGTGGGTATGTCGATTAGATGGTACTTCGATACTCTCTTTTGCTGGAGCGTGGGCTGTTTAGAATATAGAAATGGGTATGTCGATTAGATGGTACTAAGACACTCTCATCTGCTGGAGCGTGGGCTATTTAGAAAATAGAAGCGGGTATGTCGATTAGATGATACGAAGACACTCTCATCTGCTGGAGCGTGGGCTATTTAGAATACAGGAGTGGGTATGTCGATTAGATAGTACTAAGATACTCTCATCTGCTGGAGCGTGGGCTATTTAGAATATAGAAGTGGGTATGTCGATTAGTTTGTACTTAGATACTGTCATGTTCTGGAGCGTGGGTTATTTATATTGTAGAAGTGGGGATGTCGATTAGATGGTACTCAGATACTCTCATCTGCTGGATCATGGGCTATTATATTCTGGAAATGGGTATATCGATTAGATGGTACTTAGATACTCCCATTTGCTGGTGCGTGAATGGCCATTGAGGAATATTCAGGGCTGGCTCTCATAAATGTCAAATGACTACCACATAATTTTGCACTTGCTTCGAGGTGCCGCAGATGAACTGCCAACTTTGGCGTCTGCATATATCCCTGTCATCGTTGAATATAATAACGAAAGCCTGCTGTACCCTTCTTTCCGTGCTTATTTGTCAGGACGACAATAACAGTGCTCGAGGATGCTTTTCAGCAATATTTTTGAAAGTTAATAAGTTTTTAAGTTTGCAGATGAAGAAGTCGACGCTAGCTACCGGAACTTAGGTCAATCAAGCCTCACTAGTATCAAGAGGACATTGCGTCGCATTGTTTTATAAAATTCTCCGAGAGTACACCTCGAAGCTGAGAGTTGGACCTAGGTGAACTTTTTATGCTGGTGATTGCAATCAAAATGGCATGTTTCCTTGGTAATTTTTCGACAAGCGTCGAACAATGATAGATGCCCAGGTATAGAGACCTGCGTTATTGAGTCGTACGATTTCACATGCCGGGTTAGTTTTCTTGTGCATATACATCGTTATTTTGTCATTCTGGCAATCTTATTAAGGTTAACATGCGTACTGTTGATACCCAAAATTCTGCATCTCAAATAAAAGTAGTCTTACCATGGTCATCTTACACTTTCACAAATTGCAGTGTTTTCTGATTTTAAAACCGC
>LUCW03001636.1:235000-268974 GCA_001586965.3 Sphaeroforma sirkka
TTTCAATCCATTGGCGGGGCAGCTCAGTCACTCTGCGGGATCAAGATACCGGGCAATACACGCCGCATTGCAGGCACTGAAGCTCTTGTTTCCTTTCCAATTCACAACAGGCAAGAACATGATGATACAGCGGAACTCACCAGCAATGGTGGAGAGGCAGACGTGGAGGTTGCATGCGCTGAAGAGCCCAGCATTAGCAGTCACTGTGCTATGGACAGTGTTCGCTGCGACAACGGGCAACCAACCTGCGCCGCTGGTGGTTGCAAAGATGGGTTCATAAACCGAGGTACGAATCAGATCTCGGTTGTACCGTGCTTATTGAGAGTTTTCTAGTCGATGGAATATTTTGGATTAAACTTGTCAGTATGTGCATGCGCTTCCCAATACTCAAGTCCCAATCATACTTTTTGTCTCTTTCAGAGCCGGCATCTGAATGTGTGGGGGTGGAGGGGTGCACCTTTCAGACTAGGCGTGTGGCCATGTCAGAAGACGCCCAGTGGATTGTGCAGGCAGTCGCACCAATTGGAATCCAGACCAAAATATCAGCCAATCAAACGCTGCGTCAGAAGCTGGTGGCGCGCCTCTTCAGATTAGACGAGATGGTCGGATCCTGGATTCTCGCGCAAGATGTACTGGTCCCAGACAATTCATCAACCGAGTAAGTGCATTGCAGCATGCTTATCCGTTTCCTCACAACCCTGTTTAAATTATTTTCCAGCAATATCTATGTAGGAAATACCATGATTTACCCTTGTATCTAAAACGTGAGTGTAATTTCTTTTTGGTTCACAATGAGAATTGTTAGTTCACAGCATTGTTATACTTTAATTGGACCATCTGTCAAGAGTTATCAGTCATTAGTACTACCACTCGACAAAACTCTTGACGATGTCTCTCAAAGGTTATGTATTCCTGCTGTACACCTACATTTTAACTTATCACTGTCCTCCAGTTTTCAACCACAATCCCAGCAGTAATATTTTTGGTGGTTAGATGGTGATATGTTTGTTTCCCGCCATTTGTGCCCGCCACCCTTTCATCTCAAACGCCTGGGTCTACACGACTAAATCTGTTCTGCAGTGATAACTACGACGTGGACAAAGCTTTTGGAGTGAGTGTGGCTATCTGCGGGACTTCGCAAAACTCAGACGGAAAGCTGCGAGTGCTGGTGGGCGATACTAGTGCAAGTAAGATTAATTGATGCAAGTTTTAGTAACAGAGCAATTTTAATATTCCGATCCTGTTGAATGTGTTTGGAAAATGAGCGTGCTGGTAATAGGATCAAGCGTTTCTATGGTGAAATGAGCGTCTTCAGATGGGGGTATGCCTTCAGCTTGTAGTATACTTGAGGACGTGTAATCGATGTACGATAACACTAGTAGAACTCCACACACAAGTTTGCATGAACTTGTTGCTGTTTTGTTGTGGTACATACATATCCAACTCTGATCGTTGATACTTTTTCGTGCCTCTCGATTCTCCAGGGCTATTCGGTAAGCAATCTGCAGGAGAAGCACGGGTGTTCACGTATCACACACTGACTGGAGTTCTTGGACTGGAACAGATATTGCAACCCCAAACGCACTCGGAATTCGACTACTTTGGCACCAGCGTCGCGCTGAGTAGTGACTGTACCACAGCCGTGATAGGAGCACCTGGCGTTAGTAGCTACAGAGGTTCGGCAATGATATATGACTTGGATCGCTCAGTTCAAGGTACCTTTGTGATCTTACAATTGATACGCCTTTATTGGGGTTAGTTTTTGTAATTTTTCAGTATTGATTTTGGCATTGGTTCGAGAAATTCCATAAATAAATAGCATATTCAAGTGTACAGGTGCTTCCACCAAAAAAAGCAACTTGTACTTTGTCTCGGTGTGCTTCAGATGTGTGCTGTTGTAAGTACTCGAATAAAAATAATGGGATGAATATATATATATATATATATATATATATATGTATATATATATTTATATATATATATATATATATATATGAAAGTATAGAAACTGTCATCCATATCCCGTAGCCGCTATAGTGAAGCATACACATTACATTCCTTTCATCACCACTACTCTCACAGATGGCGCCCCAAATTATAAAGGCGGTGTTCCGGTGTATGTACCTTCGAGTGTGGTACAGCCATTAAGTCTTGATGGCAGTGTAGTGGAGACTCCCAATCAATTTTTTGGTCAGGCAATCGCGACGAACCATGATGCCAGCGTAGTCTTCATGGGAGGCTATAGCGCTGGAGTTGTTTATGTTTACCGGGAGTATACTAAAGACAGGTGAGAACTGATGTTATTAGTGTCATGACAGGTATTAGTGTCATGACAGGTATTGCGACGAACCATGATGCCAGCGTAGTCTTCATAGGAGGCTATAGCGCTGGAGTTGTTTATGTTTACCGGGAGTATACTAAAGATAGGTGAGAACTGATGTTATTAGTGTCATGACAGGTATTGGTGTCATGACAGGTACTAGTGTCATGGTAGGTATTGGTGTCATGACAGGTATTGGTGTCATGACAGGTATTGGTGTCATGGCAGGTATGTATATATATATATATATATATATATATATATACATACATACATATATAGAGTTGTTTATGTTTACCGGGAGTATACTAAAAAGACGGGTGAGAACTGATGTGTTATTAGTGTCATGACAGGTATTGGTGTCATGACAGGTATTGGTGTCATAACAGGTATTGGTGTCATGGTAGGTATTGGTGTCATGACAGGTATGTATATATATATATATATATATGTTTATATATATATGTATATATATATATATGACAGGTATTGGTGTCATGACAGGTATTGGTGTCATGACAGGTATTGGAGTCATGGCAGGTATGTATGTATATATATATATATATATATATATATATATATATATATATATATATATATATATACCTATATACATATATATATCTATCTATATATATATATTCATATATATATATATATATATATGACAGGTATTGGTGTCATGACAATTGATTGGTGTCATGACAGGTATTGGTGTCATGACATGTATTGGTGTCATGATAGGTATTGGTGTCATGGCAGGTATGTGTATATATATATATATATTATATATATATGTATGCGTATATATATGTATATATATATATATATATATATATATATATATATATATATATATATATATACATATATTATTATATATATATATATATATATATTATATATATATATATATATATACTCATATATATATATATATATATGAGGTATTGATGTCATGATGGGTAGGTATTGATTGTCATGACAGGTATTAGTGTCATGACAGGTATTGGTGTCATGGCAGGTATTGGTGTCATGATAGTTATTGGTGTCATGGCGGGTATATGTACATATATATATATATATGTTTATATATATACATATATATATATATGTATATATATATATATATATATATATATATATATACCTATACCTATATACATATATCTATATATATATATATTCATATATACATATATATATATATGACAGGTATTGGTTTCATGGTAGGTATTGGTTGTCATGACAGGTATTGGTGTCATGATAGGGTATTGGTGTCATGGCGGGTATGTATATATATATGTATGTGTATATATATATATATATATATATATATATATATATATATATATATATACCTATATACATATATCATATATATATATATATATCATATATATATATATATATATATAAGATTGAAGGTATTGGTGTCATGACGGGTATTGGTGTCATGACAGGTATTAGTGTCATGACAGGTATTGGTGTCATGGTTAGTATTGGTGTCATGACAGGGGTATTGGTGTCCCTGACAGGTATTGGTGTCATGATAGGTATTGGTGTCATGGCAGGTATGTATATATATATATATATGTTTATGTTTATATATATATATATATATATATATATATATATATATATATATGCCTATATACATATGTATCTATATATATATATATTATATTCATATATATATATATATGACGAGGTATTGGTGTCATGACAGGTATTGGTGTCATGACGGGTATATTAATGATGTCATGACAGGTATTGGTGTCATGATAGGTATTGGTGTCATGGCGGGTATGTATATATATAATGGTATGTATATATATATATATATATATATATATGTTTATATATATATATATATATATATATATATATATATATATATATATATATATATATATATATATACATATATATACCACATATCTATATATATATATATATATCCACATATATATATATATATATATATGACAAACTATTGGTGTCATGACAGGTACAGGTATTAGTGTCATGACAGGTATTGAGCGTGTCATGGCAGGTATTGTGTGTCATGGCAGGTATTGGTGTCATGACGGGGTATTGGTGTCATGGCGGGTATGTATATGTATATATATATATATGTATATATATATATATATATATATATATATATATATATATATATATATATATATATATATATATACATATATATATCTATATATATATAAATTATATATATATATATATATCACAGGTATTGGTGTCATGACAGGTATTGGTGTCATGACAGGTATTAGTGTCATGATAGGTATTGGTGTCATGGCAGGTGTGTATATATATATATATATATGTTTATATATATGTATTATATATATATATATATATATATATATATATATATATATATATATATATATACCTACATACATATATATATATATATATATATTCATATTCATATATATATATGACAGGTATTGGTGTCATGACCGGTATTAGTGTAAATGTTCAATGGATGCGCGAAGAGGTAAATAGTACAAGAACATCAGCATGCCTGATATTTTTTCAAAGCTTATGATATCTCTGAATTTCCGAACACCGATATACCATTATCCACACCACTCAGCTATCGTCTAGCGCAGCGAATAGACTATCCGCTAGTAGCGGAATCGGCTGATGCAACGGAAAACTCTACCAACACATCGAACTTAGATACGGGTGCAACTCAGAATGAATCAGTGCTTGGCTATGGCACCACATTGGCATGCAGTTGTGGCGGGGATGTGCTGGTCGTCGGTTCTCCGCTCAGCAACAATAATTCTGGCGAAGCGTTTGTTTTCCAGAGCATTGCTGACGAATACCAATTACAAGCAACAAGCAGCCGACTTGTGACACAGGTGGGTCATATATATATATACATGTATGTACACACACACACACATATATATATATATATATATTCAATCTCTTGCGACTAGAACATAGAGCAGGTTTGTCGAACTTATTTGTCATTCGCCTTTTCGGATAACTTTTGTGCGAGTTTCGGGATTGGCATGCAATACAATTGAGAAAATTCATTAGCGAATTAAAGTACATCAGAACGTAGCTTGCGATCAAATTTGTTGCAATATATCTGATGTTGTTGTCAGATTACGTTGAACGCAGCACCTAGAGATGTACATGACAGGCAAAGTCTGTGTCGCATCCCACGTTCTTGTATCGAATACTCAAAGCCTGGTAGTGTCCCTAGCAGTTAATATAACAGTCACTTTCGCTTGGATGTCAGTGTACTTATTTCAGTTCGTAATTGTAGCCCAGCTTGGATTGAATATCGGATTGATCAGTGTCACTCGATCACGAGATACTCTGTCTATGGTAAATGTAGATTAGAATACTCTGTAATATACTTTGCATGCACCCAAACCCTGCATCCCTGAGGGATCGTAGCCTGAGCGATCCTAGATCATTGCTCTCTGGTTGCTGTATAGGCTTAATAGGAAAATAGTGGCTCCTGCTATCAGATGTATATTCTCACTATCACTGTCAACTTTCTCATAGACAGATATCCCACCCCCTCTCTCGTGTATGACATAGACCAACTATTTTCAGGCAGCCAGTTCTCGAGGCAGCCAGTTCTCGAGGCAGCAGAGGCACCTTTCTTGTTTATATCAGTGACAGCCACTGTTGTCGACAGATAGTCAGCAAAGAGATGCGTGACCAGCGACATGATAGCTTGTTTTTCCTGCAGGCAGTGAACTGTTGATATTCTCTATGAACAAAAAGTGGTTGTCAGCCTGTAAGTGTGCTACGGCTGTGAGTGAATAACTAATTGTGCACGTCTGGAGTGGCAATTAACTTGTGGTAATAGTGAGAACGGAAGGCCTGCGATGATTGCCTTGTATGCGGATACATATTACTCTACATCACACTATAGTCACACTAGTCTAAGTAATCATCACACTATAGTTTTGGCGCTACATACTGGAGATATTCCAGAGTTTATCGTCTTATACTATCCGAATCACTTTAATCCTGGCCCATTGCAGGACGAAAGAAGCGAGAACAATCTCTACGGCACCGAAGTAGGCATAAACTGCGCTGGTACATTAGTCATAGTAGGGGAACCGGGTGCAGACGAGCACCACGGACGAGCGGATGTGTATGAGAGAGAGTACGAAGATGCGATGGCCGCTGCTAATGATGAGGAAGTAGCACAACAATCATACATGAAGTCAGCGGTCTCCAAGAAGAAGTGGCGCTATATCCACTCGCACAACCCTGGCATCGGTAGGTGTTATCAGAATGCATGTTTAATAGTTTGTTTGAAAGCTGGTGGATAGGCTTCCTGGAAACCTGTGCAAATATGCTGTTTTTTTCTGCAATTTCAAGTCATATATTTCTTCTAATTTCTGTTCCGTGTATATGGTGTAACCTCAAAGTTTGTATTGTTTGCTCATTCTCATTCTGTACAGAGGTTACAGAACGCGGAACCGATCGCGGCTTCGGCATGAGTGTGAGCATGGATGGGGATGGGAGTACAATAGCCGTGGGATCTACGTACCACTCACTCAATGTGTTCGAATTGGCTTTGACAAGTATGTCGTCATAGCCACAGTCGGAGAAACGGACACCACTATCAGCCACGGTGCCCAAATGTAAATATACACCACGAATAAGCAATTAGTTAAGGTTATTAAAAATAGTGTATCTTAACTGCGCCTCTTTCACTTGAACCGATTGGTGTCTCAGAGCACACACCAGCCTACACACACCAGCCTAATCGCTCTCTATATAGCTTCTGCTCTGTCTCAAGAATCTACTTGTGTTCGTGAACCAAAAGTCACACGAACAGCGAATGTGTTCTACACAACGGCCAAGCAAGCGCACAAAGCCGCTTGAGCAGCAAGTGACACTTTTTCATCCGGACCTGCGCTATTGTCCTGTGCCATATCCACTGCCTTGTACTCTGGGCTGATTTGATGTAGTGAGGCTCCCTTTTGTACAGCAACCTGTGCCAGCGACAGATTACAACGAGGAGAGAACCTGTGCAACGCGACGAGTGTAGTACCTAGTGATATAGCGGCTCTCTAGTCAGTTCGCACAGAGTACTCGATTGGCTCACTTGCACCGCCGGGAAAGTATTCGAAACTGTGGAACGAGTTTGCAGGTTGGTGCATGAGAGTGTACGCCAGTCAGCCAAAATTTGTGGTCGAAGCTCAACTACGAATGCCATAGTCGCTTCAGCAACACTCGCTGAATAGAGTGATCGCAGGCGTTGAAGTGCCGAATAGACGCATTGACTTTTTGTGTGTGCTGCCAGCCCCATGCTCAAGCAACCTTCTAAAAAGAGCCAATTGCCGCAAATCCACTAAATCCCTTATCCATGATTTTACAACAACAATATTAATCGCCTGTCACAGTATTCGTCTGATTAGTTCCAATTCCTTTGCCAGCCATTAGTCTACAATCTATCCGCGAATTTTGAGAACAAGCATGCCTTGATCATAACTGATCACAACTTTGTGTCAATCTGTCCACTACGCAGCTCGTCTGATTAGTTCCAATTCCTTTGCCAGCCATTAGTCTACAATCTATCCGCAAATTTTGAGAACAAGCATGCCTTGATCACAACTGATCACAACTTTGTGTCAATCTGTCCACTACGCAGCGAACAATATCGCGAAGTTTAGGAACACCTCCACTAGTACTAACAACACTCCCTCTCATTTTCACAGCGCTCTCGTAGAAGCACACAGCTTAGTCGTGTTCTTTTTCTTCCACACAGACAAGTCTTCAAAGACCTCTTGTGCAAACAACAAAACTCCTCGTATAAATAATCTGTATGTACGACAAAACCCTCCATGTACCACAAATAATCCGCAATGAGGCCACAAGTGTGTGATCTGCTCAATATATTGCGCATGAGATGATAGTTCCGATACACTTGAGTCCGATACCTTTCAGGGCGTTTTCTTGAAAACAGCAACAGTTGTAGTCGTATAAAGTACCAATGACCTGCAAACAATACATATGGCTTTAATTAACTTCAGGTTTGAGATGACAAATTCATCTTCTTGTGCCACACTCAAAGCACTCGAAGCACTTGAAGCACTCGAAGTTTGGCAAGAACCATCTGCCTCGAGACATGGACGATCAATACAATTTTACCTGCCCCGCCCATCTCTCGACTATAATAGTCATGAAGAGAATCTATGGCCATGACCTCATATAGACAAAGATTTGTCTGATTCATAGTATCAATCTCTCGGCTATAATAGTCAAAAGACATGACCTCATATCGACAAGGATTTGTCTGATTCATAGTATCAACACAATCAAAGCACAAACGAAACACACAAACGAAACAGATGTTAATTGGTTTGCCCACCCTGTGCCATTGTGGTCTGGGCCCTGGGCCCTGCGGTGACATAGCCTGCTACATGGCCTTCTAAATCAAACAGAAGGCTATGCCTCCTACAATATATTTAACTAAAGGTGCACAGACGGTATAAATAAAATATCCTCCTGAAAATAGAACATAAATAATTAGAATATAAAACCCTAAAACCCTAAAAACAAAAAAAAACTCTGAAACCCATCAAAGGACGATATTCATATTTCGACGATCAGTTGGCTATCCGACTGCGATATTTCGAAAATCTGGTCACCTCACATTAAAAATGTGTCTGCACAGTGCACACCACCAATAGTTAAATACAAACAATTAACTACATGCGTGTATGTGTGTACCTAGGAGGCATTGTTACATGTAGTAGTATCGCCACTCGTATCGCGAACTCTAGGTTCAAATTTATACCTTGTTTCGAAGCGTATATACTCACGAATGCAAAGCATAGAAGAAGAATTCAACCCCAAATCTAAATTCAATCAATCAAAGAACACACACCTATAATTATGGATTCCGTAACGGAATCCGAAATGAGTACCTACGGGCGATTCATGACAGAAGAAGAGGTTTTAAAAGGCCATGGGGTTCAAGCAGTGTGGCTGATTGAGTATCTCTCCCATCTGGTGTGCCAGGTGTGCGTGTGTTTCTATTTTTAATTTGTTCAGTATATGAACATGAAGTGCGCAAGCACATAATAATTTGGCTTATAGACCATCTCTCCCATTTGGTGTGCCAGATGTGTATGTATACATGTTTTAGCACATTATCAACAAATATGCGACCACGAAAACGGATATTGCATGCCGTTGAGATCGTATAGAATCCATGAGATAAGAACAATTCGCCTGTACTCATAGTTATAGCCACTTCTTAAATTAATGATTAGCTTCAGCTTTGGTGTAGTCGCACCCAAGTTGTTGGTAGGAAACTCTTCATAGTTGCTGGTCTTTATTCCCAATATTCCACCCGGACGGTTATCCGTCATGTACCTGTTGCTTATGAATTAGAAGGTAACGACACGGATTGTCTATATAGCTTTGTAATGGTCTAATTGAAGCTTCAACTTGTAATGTTTTCCTCCTGATGGTTGTAGTGCTCTCTGCAGTGCATTGTCGATAAACAACATAGAAAAAAATTCCAACCAAAATAAAAACCAAGTGTATTTATTGTTCTTGCCTGTCAACTTATTGCCTAGAGTTTAGGTTGGTAACGATCTATACGCACATTTGAATTTGTTATACCGATGAGATACGTGCGGATCTCCGCTTTGTGTGATATGGAGGTCGCTTCGGGCTAGTCGTGCTTGCTGACGTGAGATGAGTGTTCATTTGCTTCGCGCTTACGCTAATGTTTCAGTTGGTGCACACACAAGTGTATAAGGCAATTCTGCGGTGTGTACTTATTTCCCTGCTTATTTATTTCCTGCTTCCAGTATGCAGCTAACGGTCTTCCCACAGAAGCGCAATACAATCATTTGATTACTACTAGGGATGGCAGCGGTATAGCAGATGATGAACTGGACAAAGTTGTTCTAGAGCGTTTCCTGATTGCCAAGGCGTACCACAACCTTGCTACTCTCTATAATACCGGGGTATGTCTATTGAATTTTTTTTTACGCGTTCTGTGTTGGGTTGGGGAGGCATTGAATGGGTACAAAAGATGCATTTGCGTATTTTTTCATCCATAGGCCATGTCAAAACCTATAAATTTATATACCTATTGTATACTTATATGTATGTATAAGTCTATGTCTATGCATATGTATATATATATATATATATATATATATATACAGAGTGGTATCAGTCAGGTACGTGTGTCCGGCGCTCGCCTATGCTATTGTATACATCATGTTTTACGTGGCATGTCTGCATGAAATCAAAGCGTCTATTCGCGATGGCTCGAGGCTTAGCATTGATCGATATATTGCATTGTGATACTTTAAGTAGCTAGTTCGCCCCACTACACGCGAACGTTTTCTTCGCCATACAGTTATCGCATGCGTGCTTTGTAGATACGTATGTTTCTCATGTATGTGTCGGCCATGTCATCAAATTTGAAGGTCCTTGATGAGTATGGCTCATTTGTGCTTCAAGCGTCTTGCGATTGCGTATCCAAATCAAATTTAAATACCAGAATTGATTATCATATCTGCGTGCGCCCAATTTATGTATTCAGCAACGTTTGCTCCAATTGAAATCAGAATCGTTAAAAACATCTCCCCTGTGATCACGCTCTTACTGCACCCCCATAACGCAGAAGGATGCCAAGTACAAGCCCACAAAGAAAGACAAAGAACTGTTACGAGAGGCCTACGAGTTGCTGCAGGGCACCAACCAGAAACTGCTGAACGGCGAAGGGGTGGTATTCATCCCTGAGTTAGCTTTGGTGAGTGTGTGTTGTGCAGCTTTCCTTTGAACGTGTGGGAGTGGAACTGCGAGAAGTCTGTCAGGTTGGTGTAGATTTATTATACTGTGGTACGTATGACTTGGCTGCGTAGTTTTAGTCGAAGGCGCCATGACAACAAACACAATTCACTGCGCTGTGCTTATCGTGGGCTGGCATTTCGTGATAGCACTTCTTCCCATCCATGATCCAATACGCCTGTAACGCTTCCAGGAGGTGCATGCTATATCGGATTCTTTCCATAGTCATGTCCCCCTGTGAGTCCCGATCACTTCTTGTGCGTGCCTTGTCAAACGCTGATGCTCACCATGCCGTAGTGCCACGCTTGTTGTCTACACTCCTGATAGCAAACGCATTCGCACAACTACGACCTCGTGGCCGCGTGTATTTCTTCACTGGCTATTTTGTGGTTGTGATGTCGTCCGTTGTACTGTATCAGCGACCGATAAGCCCGACTCAGAAATCGAAAGCATATGGTGCTATGGATTTTCGTATCAATTGCTAAACCCGAATTTTATTCTTTCGGATGTCCTCTGTGTCCCATATGCGCACATAGATGCTACTTCAGTTACGGGCGAAATTAGTGTTCGTCGAATCGAACGCGACGAATGGGCAGAAGACACTTGACAAATACTTCCCACCAACAGGTATGTCGAGTTCTATGGGTTTTTAGCAATGATTATAGTCGCTGGTGGGTGTCTTGTTGCCATTGGTGTGCGTGTGTGTATGTGTGCTCCTCCAGCGTGGCTGGTACTGTATGCACCGCATTTGGACGAATGTGATATACATATATATATATATGTGTGTGTGTATGTATACATATATTATATAGATATATATATATATATATATATATTCATATATATAGATATATATATATATATATATATATATATATATATTTATATATATATATATATATGTAGATATATAGGTATATAGATATATATATTTATATATGTATATATGTATAAATATATCTATATATATATATATATATATATATGTGTGTGTGTGTGTGTATGTATAGATGAATGTATCTATATATATATATATATATATATATATATATATATATATATATATATATATATATATATATATATATATATATTATAGCAATCTATAGGCTCTCATACCTACACGCACGGACCCATCTTTTGTCAAGCCCAATTGCAATCGCCGTGCCTCAACTAGTCATTTTATACTTCCTTGACACGTCAAAGCTGGGTCCACTCGATCGTCGAGTACTCGCATCGACTTTCCTATCGTCTTGCTCGATTTTCCACTCATGTTTAGCACCAGTCGAATATATTTATTATCCTTTGACTATATTGTAGATAGTGGTATTCACACGTCTTGTAGATCTGTGTTTCAATCTGACACAGGGTCTTCGTTTATTTACGGGATAGTTTGTTCTGTTGCAATGCGTTGGTTTTGTATGAAGAAATTCATTTGATTAGGCTATCACGGTACCATTCCTGTGTCCACAAGGCCTTCTACTAATTGGCTTGTCGCTGGGTGTGGTGCTTTGTCCTACGTCTTAGAGATTCACAGCGAAGAGAGGAATATCTACGATTCACTCAAGGTGGCGATGCTGAAGGAACCCTCACAACGAGATAAAGAGGTGGGTACAGTGCGCACTCCGCAGTTAAGCGTACGTCTGTGATCGAGGCCTTTTCAGCGAGTGCCTGGATTTGCATCCTGTACCCTGTCAGCACAAAGCATATAGTAATGGATACAATTGCATGTGTTATTGACCGTAGTAGCGTGTTTCTCGCATCCGTTGATAGCTGCATACCTCAGCCTGTTCTTTAGCTCCGCGACGCATTTCCAGGCATCTAGACTGATAAGCCAAACCTGCTCTAATTTCAACTATTATTTAGACTTGAGCTGAGGCCTCTGATTTCCTTGTGAGCGTTGTTACCACAAGGGCGCCTCTTTGTCTAATCATTTTCCGCCTTTCTTGCATTCATCTTTGGCGACAAATTCAAGACGTTTGAATTCCTGCGCAAGTACTCGGAAGACGAAGACTCCCATTGGTTTAAGGTATTCTTCATGAAGAATATCGCGCCGCTAATGCCACGTGCTGAATACAAAGTCTCGGGAGACTTCGCTCACCTAGCAAAGGTATATCGAAGTGCGGTAGAGATTGAGGAACGATTGGGTAAGAGCAAGGGTGTGACAGCCGACGAAATATATGCACCAAGCGTATCGAAGGACAAGCCCTAGGCCACAGTTGTCGTGTGGCATACTGTTATGTGGGGTGTTGCTACCCTGCAGCCTGGCACATCTTATCAAATGGGGCTTTATATGCTTTAGATCGATGGTGCTTGCCGGCTCAGTGCAAGCTAATGATACTTATGGATGAATGTTTGAATTCATTCTCATAGCCAGACTTTACCCCAAACGATACATACGCACACTCCACTTACACATGCACTTACACATGCGCACATGCGCGCACACACACACACATATATATATATATATATATATATATATATATATATATATATATGTTAGTGTGTGTGTGTGCATACATATATATATATATATATATATATATACATATACACATATATATATATATATATATATATATATATATATATATATATATATATATATATATATATATATATATATATATATATATATATATATATATATATATATATATATATATATATATATATATATATATATATATATATATACGCTTCTGGACTGATTGTAAGTACTTCCGAACACGTTGCATGAGAATCGAGGAGTGTGGTAAAGTTGCACAGCCAGTAGCCGTTTCTTTGGTCTTTGGCACCTCGCACTCATACGCGCACCGCTGCACACATACTCGCACGAGTGTGTATGCCGATACAAAATACCTACACTTCATTTTGTGGACTACGTTCCCGTGCTGCGTACCGTATAGTGGGGCCTTGCGTCAGTGCGTACACGCACAATATATAACTCAATACCGGATTGTCCCGGTATGGGCATTGATGTGTTATAGCTATTCACTTTTTAGTTTTGCGTCTACATGCTGTATGGCGACAACGAGCACGTACGCATGCATCCATCCATCCATTTCCAATCTCATGCTACTATAAGGGTACGCCCGAGAGTGTGTACTATTGGCGCGCTTTATCTTGCGTGTTGCACCAAACGCATGAGATAGTACCCATACACCATAGAGCGTGTGAGTCATGGCTTGCATCTGTGTTGACGTTTGTGTCTCTATTTGCAAGGCTATTCAACTAAACACAGATCAAGCGATAAGTATTGCGCATCCAGGCGATAGATAAACATGTGCCAGTCTGTCTGCAGATAGCATTCACGGGTCATACGCGAGAACAGATCGTGTCCGTACATTCGGTGGCACCAGTGAGACGATTGGTTAGTGATGACTTAATCTGTATCTATGAAGAACCGGAGCGGACGAAAGCCCAGGTAGAACAAAAAGAGATTAAAGCTTCAACATAATCCTGAGCCGGGATTTGGGCTATTTTTGTTTTACATTACAATAGCACACGTGTATGACCTAATTTAACCTGTGATAGAGACTATAGCTGCCAGACATTCCATACATCACCGACATCTGCGGAGGTTTTCTTATCGCGGAAGCGAAGTCGCCACTCTTTGCCTTTACTAAACAGGCATCGCGCTTGCATGCAACCTCTCCAATCTACTACCAACAGCGGACTGACGATGATATAAATGCGGGCTGTTTCGGCATGTCCTACGGCAGCAAATCCGTACGAGCAACCAGCGAGGTCTCTAATGACGCTGGAGATCTGGTATGTTTCAGAAAACGGACACCCCCATTCTAAGCAGCCCACCCTTTCCCGTGGTGGTAGTGTCGGTTTGTAGGTCCTCTATAGATTCAATGTTATAGATCCACTATAGATTCAATATTATAGATCCACTAGAGATTCAATATTATAGATCCACTACAGATTCAATATTATAGATTCACTATAGATTCAATATCATAGATTCACTATAGATTCAATATCATAGATCCACTATCGATTCAATATCATAGATCCACTATCGATTCAATATCATAGATCCACTATCGATTCATTATCATTGATCCACTATAGATTCAATATCATAGATCCACTATAGATTCAATATCATAGATCCACTATAGATTCAATATTATAGATCCACTATAGATTCAATATGCAAGGACTGGCTACGATAGACACCGCCAATGTGTGATAAAGGTGTCATGTTATTGAGTGCTCGTACTGTAGGTTTCTTGTTGCATACTGGTACATGGGTGATCCTAGTTCGCATACGCATAGTGCGACGGCACAAGTAGGCTGTGATGGTGAGTGCGCCATCGGTGTGAGTTGCTAATTTCATACTGATCGACTCTCCTCTTGCGCTCAATGAGCTCGCCTTACTATATCCGCAGTCTCTCGTTAGTACGCAAACTGTACCCACAGTGTGCACTATATGATTTGACTGTACATCCAAATGCTTGGATATGCGGTCTCTACACTGAGCTCGAAGTGCTTTATCAGCATCAATAATCATCGTAGCTCTACGTGTCCTCATGCGTAGTCACTCTCGTCGAGTTACCTGCGTACCGATCATTTGATCGATGAGTACACGATGTACAACGTAACAGACGGTCCTATCTCTATGTTATATTTGCGTGTACCTCTCGTGAGGCATGTCCTCACACCTTTGCCCCTGTAAGTCTTTCTGGTTTGCTAAACAGCATGTCTGCGTTCGAACGCCTCGGACATTACTGAGTGAGACTCTAAGTGAGACATGAGATCTGACCCATTCACAGCATTAATCGTACTATAGCGATATATTCACTACTTGCTTGTGCTGAAATCTTCAAAATGACCTCTGCATCATTATCATTTCTTGCTATATCTATGTACAACGATCCACCATAGGTCTGAACACACATGCATACATACAGAAGTCCAATCGTCACAACAAACACGAACATGACGCGCTTGGGTCTTCCTTTTCTTCAGCCTTGCACATCAGTAATTTGTCATGTTCGCACTTTTCCAATTGCAGAGCGGTGTGGGAGTCAGTGCGGAGGTGGATATGGCCATACAGAACGGAACGCACATACCCACCAATTCGAGACTTGCACAGCCCCAGAAAGACGTATGTTTCACTACTACTTTGTGTGCGTCATTTATCTGGATTTTGTGTTCCAATTGCTTTGCATTTCATTATCATCGTCTGCCACACTGTATCTTCTGCCGATTCTGCCATTCACTCTGCTATACAATCGGTTGCAATGGTTACCTCATTGCCGTAGTAGTGCACGCTTCATCGCACATGCATGCTACACGGCAATAGCAACAGTGGTATTTGAATCCAGGCCCATCCACCCCATTTTGTGTGGAGAATTGTGTACACACAACCGTCGATATACACAGCTAGCGCCTTTTTCATCCCGCCAGCTGGAATCAGTGCGCCACCATTAACTGCTTCGCTTTCCTTATTTTATTGTTAAACGGGGTCGTTACTCGGCCTATCAGCATATCCAGATCACTGACGATGCGTCGGGTGATACAAGCAGTGACGACGAGAGCATACCACTGGCCATGGGCCAAACGGCTATAGCTGTACTAGACCTAACCCAGTCTCGCAACCGACTGGCGCGCGATCTGGTGGATCCTCTGGATGTTCTCGTGGGTGCGGATGGCAACCGGTTGAAGGAATACAGGGCTAAGGGTGGAAAGATAGCCGGGGAGAGTACACGTGCGAAGCAACACAGACGGAAGAGGCCGCGACAAGAACCCGACCGGGACATCAGCCGCTCGGACGACCTGGCGGAGAGTCTGGTGGTGGATGTGGACGACGACGCCGTGCTGACGCCGTCGTACTTTGCGGATATGGAGAAGAAAATCAAGCTGGAAGCGATCAGAAAACAGCGCCAACTGCTCGCGCAGCAGGAGCGCGTGTTGCTGCGCGGCACCACAGACGGGCAAGGCACACGCTCCGCGCCGTTGCAGCACGTCGGCGCGTATGCAGACACCACCGTTGCCGATGCAGAGGTGCGAAGGTATCTGAGGGCGCTGAACAACCTGCCGTCCCCGCCGTGTCAACGTACGGCAGCTGATTCGTCGTCGCATTCACGTGCACACGCCACACGTGCACACCAGCCACCGACCCCAGACGATAGAGAGAGCCAGCTCAGCGGCGAGGATGATGATCCAGATGTGATAGGGGGACATACGCTGAGGTCAAAGATACGCGTCCCACAAAACACGCAGAGGCGAAGTACGCGGACTACCGAGGTGGGCAAAGACCATAGCAAGGACAAAACGGCCCTCGTGAGTGATGGAGGGGTCGACGACAGTGACAGCGGACGTTTGAGGGAATACTCGCCACTGCCCAATGCGCGTGCGAGCTCAAGTGTGAAACCCAGCGTCGGCAGAGGTCACCGGATAGGTACAGATAATGGTAAGACCACTGCGCCTGAGAGGAGGAAACTTGCATCTAATCTCTACGCAGCTGTTCCGGGCGACAGCCAGGTACAAAATCCCAGATTCGACACGGATGATGAGGGCATCCCATCACCTATTGATGCGAGGTATGTATGCACTTTGTTTCCGATCAGATTATGTGATGATATAGACGGTGTGTGTGCAGATACATAAACGGATGACTTGGCGTGTTGATGGCACGCTGGAAACCATATCGTTCAGGTTGAGAGTTTTGGAAAAGGTACACACGCCGCCTTCATAAGGCCATACGTGTGGGTGCGCTTGTATTCACACAGTACTCCACGTTACGAAAGACTACGATGGCACATGACCTTGTATTACCATATGTCGTCCGCTACCTTTTCAATTCTCTTTGCCATACCGTCCGATGCATTCCGAAGGCGAGCACGTGTTACTGTTGCCACAGTTCCATTTTAAGTTGGCGTCGTGCTTCTCTTGTTACTCTTTAATAGTAGGCACGTGACTTATCATTTGACTTTTAAATAGCCGTGAGTGAGCACATATTCGTGTGTCTGTCTGTTCACATCACATGAACCCAATACCCCTCGTATAGGCAATTTGCGCCGAGGAGCAGTATCTTTGCCGGAAAGCGCAACTCAGGATATCGCAAATGGACAAAAGCTGAGATGGATCTACTCAGGGAAGGGATGAGGCTATATCCAAGGAGTTGGGCCAAGGTATCAGCCAAATCCCTTGTTGTCGCGCGTGCATATTAGTATTAAATGCCAAGGCGTTTAAACGCGTACGCCGGGCGGTCGCAAATTCCGTGCAGTGCGAATGAAAGAAATGAATCTCGCAGCTTTACAAGAGTACTCCTAGTGTTGGAGTGATTAACCAATCATTGTTCAGGGTAAAGGAATTCGATATATAAGAAATTCTTCACAGTCCACACCCGTCTCCAATAGCATATGATCATCGGACATCAGCGACTCCATTTATCTTGATGGACGGGAAAAAACGTTCTACATAGCCCACTCCCGTCTCCCATACCATATGATTATCAGACATCAGTGACATTATTTACCTTGATGGACGGGAAAGAACGTTCTACATGACCCATACTTTCGCTGACTTATCGATGTGTCCTTGATTAGTTTTATTCCACAGCTCGATCTTTATAAGCGTTCTCATGTAGACGTAAAACGTCTTCTCTGGCTATGTTCATGTGGGGGAGCGGTGTACTCGCGCATAAAGTTTGTACTCTATCTCGTATAGGTTGTCTTAAACATGTTACTAATTTTATATATATAGTAATTCCTGGTACAATAACTGGACGGTTGTCCTTTCCTTTTTATTCAATCAACAGATAGAGAAAGTATATTTCAATGGTAAACGCACTCAGGTGAATCTGAAAGACAAGTGGCGTACCATGGAGAAACAGTTAGAGAAAGAAGAGAACGCGACGAGGAGGAAAAAATCCAAAAACAATCCATGAACAAGAAGTCAATTCTGCACGAACCGTGTCACGGGTATTATCTGTAGATCTCGAAGCCTCTTATCTATATGGGTTTTTTTCTCTGGCTGTGAAGGATGAGATGAGCCTCCCGACAACCATCATTATGAATTTGTGCACGTACAATACTACGCATTTTCAGAAATCTGAGGGACAATGTACTGTCTGAAATCGTACATTGAGCTATGATAATCACACAAAAGTCAGAATGCATTGCAGTTCAATTTTTTGTCACGTCTTGGGCCACACAGATAGAGAACGTTTAGACTCCATACGCAGATGATAAAGCGGGCGCGTGTGCAACTTCGAAATCACAGTCAATTGATTAGTTGCCAATAGACATACAATTACAACACTCCTGGCCAACTGCTTTCAAACACGTGAATGTATGTTTACTTCGAATCTCAATTGCTCTTTTGTGAGGCACGTTTGAAGTAAAGTCAGTATTGATATCATTTGACTCCGTTTTTTCTCCGTGACACTACGCTTGCGTCTCTGAATTCAGCAAGTCATGAAGCTCACTAGTTACTACAATAAAAAAAAATAGCTCGATCGTACAAGAACTACACAATTTGAAATGACAGTACTGTTCATAATATATATATATGTGTGTGTGTGTGTGTGTATCTATATGTATCTATATGTATCTATATCTATATATGTGTGTGTGAATGTGTGAATGTATATACATGTATATATGTATCTGTATATGAATATATATATATATATACATGTATGTATATATATATATGTATACATATACAATATATCTATATGCTATATTATCTATTATATATATATATATATATATATGCATCATCCATATGTATCTATATCCATATATGTGTGTGTGAATGTATATATATATGTATATATATGTATCCAGTATATGAATGTATATATACATGTATGTATATATATATATATGTATACATATACAAATATGTATATATGTTATGTACATGTATATATATATGTATATATATATATATATATATATGTATATATATACATATATATACGTGTATATATACATACATATACATATATATAGATACACGTATATTATTATATATATATGTGTGTGTGTGTAAATCGCTTTTGAGAAAAAAGAAATATTTTATTTCTAATTAGGTTACGTGTAGGTTTCGGTAAAGATATACTTAAAAGTGTGCCCGCCCTTGTTGTATAAAGTCTCATTGTTGACGGACTAATACCCTGCGTCGCAATATCTCTCATACAGACGTGCGCGTGCACATAATCGTTGCATTCTTCATCTTGGATAATGGTCTTGTTGTCCATCCTCTGTTGTCTCCTGCACGTCACCCACCACCCTTGTTACGTTGGTAAGTTCTTGCACCTGGATCAATTCGAACGAAGTCTCATCGGTGACAGATGCATATCCTTCGTCGCAATGACACGTACAGTAGTGTGTGTGGCATGACCGCTGCATACTTACTCGTGATCATGTTCTTCGTGTTCAGTCTCATGTACATCCTCCGTCGACTCCATAGAGACATCTGATGCCTCGATCAATACGCATGAAGTCGTATCGCCGGCGGCTTGTTCATATCCTTCGTCGCAATGGCAATCATCGCCGTGTGTGTGGCCATGACCGCTGCACTCATCTTCGTGATCATGGTCGTCGCTTTCGTGCTCATGGTCATCGGTTTCACTCTCATGGTCGTCGGTTTCATGCTCATGGTCGTCGGTTTCATGCTCATGGTCGTCGGTTTCATGCTCATGGTCGTCGGTTTCATGCTCTGCCTCCGTCATAAGTGCCGTTGCTTCAGAATCAACATACACCATAACGCACATACCAGTATTGTCAGCTTCCAGTGCATATCCCTCGTCGCAATGGCACTCCTCGCCGTGTAGGTGTCCATAGCCACCGCATTCTTCGTGATAGTAGAATCGAAATTATAGTGAGGCAAAAACCTAAATTTGCTTATTTAAAATTCAATCGCTCATAATAAAAAGCACAAAACTGGCAACAAGAGCAGTGTAAATAATTTTCTGGGAGAGAATCAGTAATCAGTAGCCGAAAACGTATTGCATGGGATTGTCACCTACCGGCCATTACGCACGAACTAACATTGTCGACTGCTAGTTTATATCCCTCGTCGCAATGGCACTCCTCGCCGTGTAGGTGTCCATAGCCGTCGCATTCTTCGTGATAATAAAATCGAAATTATAGTGAGACAAAGGTCTAAATATACTTTCTTCAAATTCAATCGCTCATTGACAATAAAAGGCGCAAAACCGTCACCAAGAAGCATTGCAAGTAATTATCCAGGAGAGAAGAAGTAGCCGGAAACGCATGGACATGGTCACCTACCAGCAACTTGTCTACCAGCAACTGTAGCACCTGTGGCCGAATTTGCTACCAATGACAAGGACAAAAGTGCCACGAAGAGACCAGTCTTGCAAATACCCATAAGGCCGGAACGAGAAGAACTCATAGTCGTTAGTATAAAGCTTTAAATTTTGTTGTTATAGAACAGCTCTGGTAATTTTTCTTCACATCCACGCAGTTAAATATAAATACAACAGTTGACAATTGTAAATAAGACGCTTATTTTACTACTTACAGACCAAAGACTACCTCCCATGCCCAATAAAGTATGGGTTGGAACAAATCTTTGAAGCTCGTGACACCCATTAGATCACAGGGTTTTAAGTTTTTCTCTAGTACTACTGTCCGACCGATAAATTAAAAAAATGGCGCAAGGCGACTGTCCTTTGAACACGCTGACGAGCATGTGTTTTTTTTTTTTAAACCTGATACATTTGATTTTTTAAATTTTATTTATATTTGTTTTGTAGCAAATAAAAAGCAAGATTCTTTTTACAATGAGCCGTGTGAAGCTGTGAGCATATATAAATATCTCGACGGTGCGCAGGTGCGGCCATCATGTGTGCAGGGGACTACTGGGGTTGAGACTTGAGCCGTTGAGTCGGTGACACTCGCAGTCTCTCGTCTCCTCTGGGCTCTGGCTCTCTCTCTCTCTAGTCTCTGCTGCAGTATGTACTGCTCTTTCTCATCAGTCTCTCGACTATAGAGTAGTAGAGTAGGATATGTACTATGTAAATAGCTAGTATCTCTCATTTTTTTCTCTACTCTCTACTCTCTCCTAGAGTAGAGAGAGGAAACAGTGACGCCACAAATCCATAACGCCATTTACCAAAATACCTGGTTTAGTCCTAGAATCCTATTAGTATTTAGTAAGATTTGTTATGTAAATATTCATTTTATATATATATATATATTATATTTCGAAAGGGGACTATTTCAAAACCTTTTTTTTTTTTGAAACATGCCCTTTCACACGAGACTGCACATGTTTTTATTTATATATATTTATTTTTACAAAATCCAAATAGTATACATATTTTATAAACCTGGTTTGAAGTGTAGGCTGAATGGCTGATCCGCTGATGCCAGAGATGTCCACTCCACTGTCGCTGAGGATGTCCTGCTGGACTGGTGACTGAAGTTCTGGACTCCATAGCAGTCCAGGAGTCCAAGGCTCCCGGGCTCCAGGACCAGGTACAAAGTGGCAAACCAACAAGCACCAAATTAATAATTATGGCGCTATGAGATAAATACTTGTCAGGGTAGAATGTAGTGAGATAGGCTGATAGAGAGTCACAGGCCTACGCCCCACGGCCCACGGGTGGGAGCCTGGGCCCTGGGAGGCCGGAAGGCGTAAGGATATAAGGCGGACGACCAACCAACAAAAAATGATATTCTGATAAATAGAGAAAATCTTTCGGAATATAAGCCTCAAGACCGTCGGGGCCCAAAACACGTTTTTCTGATATTTTCTAATTATAAGGATAATATTATGTATTTCAAAAATGACAAGTATGTGTGTTACAATGTATGAACATACGGTATGGCTCTCATAGTCGCTGTAGTGGTTCAGGAAAGATTGATGGGAAGAAGTGGTCAGTAAATTTCCGTTTGAAGCTTGGGCCAAGTGAGTCGACAATGGAAGATATGCGCTGAGTCAATTCGGGCCGGTGTTGACAAAACACTGTTACTATCGAATGTTCCATATATTCGTTTGCTGACCTACTAAGTAGAGTACCCACCTCGATGGTACGGATCGGGTCTGCGTCGTGTAGTGCCGCGGAATGGGTTAGTGTACAGTATGAAATACCGAGAAGGACCAGGTTATTCGTCATAATCCGGTAGAGGAGCGAGGATGGGGCTAAGCCAATGCCGCACCAGACCACGGATGAATTTGGTATAAGTTGGCTGGCCTGGATCGGAAGTATCATAGGCGGAACCAACAAGCGCGATGATTTGGTCTGAACCGAAATTTGGAAGTAGTACTTTAACAGCGTGATTAGCCGGGGTATGGGGAACATCTGTTGATGTGTCAGGGACGGGTGAGGGTACGGTGGTTCTTCAGCATGCTGGAGAAAAGTTCCAAGGTGTTCGTAGAGGGTCCAGATACCGTGGAAGTCGTTGCACTCCTGTAATTGCTGAAAAGGTCAGGGCCAATGGGCGGCAGTTTTGGACCTACTGTAAACTTCGATGGAAATTACTAGGTTTCAAACTATATTAAACTAAAATACAATTTAGTTAGTTAGGATTTAGCAGTGGTAGCTTGTGTAAGAATGATCGGGACTGCCTCTTGTTATGAGCCTAAATATCCTCGATCACACAGGGCGTACCTCTAGCTGTTCTTTATTGAATAATTTTCACTAGAAGTACTAAGTGTTCATGACCACATGCCTAATTTGTAGATAGACATAATAACGTAAGTCACGTTAATACATTAGCTGATATCCATCTGAAGAAAAGTTAAAAAAAGAAAAAAACTTATTGGATTTTGGAGATTGGCGGGAGGACCAAAATCTATAAGTAGTAGTTCGGAGATTATAAAATTTAGTTTATAATATCCTACATCTACTAATGTCTCAAATAGGTCCAAGTAGATGAGTCATACCAAATACTCAGGCTATTGGAGCCATCAAAGTGAATTTAGAACACTTTGGAAATATTGGAAAAAGAGCTTGTATTAAATTATTTAAAATACAAATAAAAACCAATGTATTATCTCAATTGATCTTGATATTTTAGACCGACCGGAGGCCGTATTTCTACACCACAAGGATGCGTCGGATCAGTTGTTGGAAGCAGGTAAAGTGGCTGGTAGTGAACTTGTGGCTACCGGGGCAGACAGGGCGGTGCAGACAGGGCAGAGACAGCCGTCGGTGTGGTAGTCGAGCAATGTAAACATGTACGTATTCGATACAATCATAACACAGAGCCGGATTGGTGTAGACTCAAAGCAGCGATTGAAGCTGTCGTGTCTGGCTGTGTCTCGGTTTGAGGTTGGCGGTTTACCCATAACCAGTTGATAGTAGTATTGGCGCCGGGCCATTGCCGCGATCTTCTTGTTGGACCAACGTTTTATTGAGTTCTTCCTGATGTCGTCACAGCATTGGCGGAGGGCTACATGGTCGGATGTACGCCCGCCCGTGTTTTTGTGTACAGTTTTCAGGTGAGCATAGATACTGTATGGGAAGCGCAGTGATGGTTTGTCGTTGGACCAGGCGGGTTGCGTCAGAGGGGTAAGTGGATTTGTGCTGGCCATTGAGTCGAGTTGTATTCCCAGGCAACCTCCGAGGTAGTCCGCAAATGGTCGCGCCGGGAGGAGACCGCAAAAGTGAAGTAAGTTTGTTTGATTTTTGGGAAACCGAGGGTTTTTAGTGCCCGTGATGATGGCTTCTGCATGGATGAGTGCTGAGTTAAAGCGCTCGAACAGGGGGTCCAACGTATCCTTCCATATAGGTGGAGCCCAGGCAATAATGTTCAGCCCATATGTAGCCGTGGATAGGATGAATGTTCTGAACATCACCAGTCGATTGTGGGGGTGTCGCCGGCTGAAGCCATGAAAGCCATAAGCCCGGAAAGAGGCGATACCCAGTGATAATGCTGCAACCAGAGATTCCATGTGTCTGGCGAGGTTGATTCCTGGTACTCCGTGAGAGAGTGGAAACCCCAGATATTTGGAGTGTTTCGGTTCGACATGTGGGGGCGCCATCTTCGGGGGGAGGTAACGTGTGTTCCAAGGTGCGTCTGCAAGCGTCGGCGTGATAATCTCACCATTTATACGGAGGGTTGGCGCCGCGTGTCGCAAGTCGGTAGATTGTACTCGGGTTATAATGACACCCTGTTCGAGGCCAGATTTGCGTCCCCATGTATCAATGTCATCTAAGAAGGGCTAGAGCGAAACCGATCGAGGGTCTTGGATTCGTGTATCGTCAACAAATAAATAAGAGCGGAGAAGTTTGGGACAAAATTGTGCTAGCGTGACAGCTAAGGAATCCATGTAGATAATAAAGAGCTGGGGAGCAACGATTGAGCCTTGTAGGATGTCATTCGTTCTATGGAATATAGACGAGAGCGTGCCGCGGTATGTCACTCGGATAGGGACCCTCCCAAACAGCGCGCGGAGGCAGTTGATCCAGTTTTCGGGCATTCCAGCGTGGCGCAGAAGTATCTATAGGCGTGGGAGAGCGACCTTATCGTATGCCTTGGTTATGTCCAGACAGACGTCGTTCCACTCCTCTTCTGACTGCGTCTCAGATTCCATGGCGGCAAGCAGAAGTACCGTGATTTGAACCCAGCTTGGGTAACATGGGTGGCAGAGCCGGGGTGGCTCGTAATCAGATTAAGTAAGCACTTTTCAAAGATGTGTCTGACTATTTGCGTAAGTGTGCTGGGGCGGAAGTCGGCGAGGGGAGATGATATCTGCATCAGCTTTCTTTGGGTGCGCTGTCAAGAGGCTGCAGTTCAGGGCTGCAGGGAAGGTACCCGCCTTCAGTAGCTCAGTGAATGCTTCGGCAAGGAGTCTAATCAGTGGGCTATTGTCGTCGGGGCGTCCTAATATCCGGCGTTCGGAAGAGCGCTCCACTGTGGCCTTCAGGAGAAGGATGTGGATTCCGTCGGGGCTAGGTCACTTATTGGAATAGCGTAGTATTGCCTCCATTACATCGTCGGGGCGTATGATGGAAATGACATCAGGAGAGGGTTCGGTTTCCGGTTGAATAGGGCATCGGTACACCGTATGCAGGGTTGGCGCGGAGACCGTCGTTGGTACGCAATATCTTTGAACATTTGAGCATTGCTTTGGACGGTCAGACGTGCGCGGAACGAGTGGTTTGGCAGCCGCTAAACCCAGGGTCTGTTTAAGTCATATTAGAACCCTCCAAAGATTTGTGGGTTAGTGGCATAGCATATCAGAAAGTAAACAAACACACACACAAATACACACCTAACTTACAGTCACAGCGCTAGTATCGCTCCCTAACACACACACGATGTGGGTTGTAGCACTGTATAGCCTAATTAGACTACGCTCTTTCCAGTGAACGCATCCGATTTTTAATACGACACAATTAAGTCCCACTTTTTGCCATCAGAAGGCGAGATCAACTCTGTACAGCATGGGTGTCGAAGATCTCATGAGCTTCGTACGCTCGTATATGACTGAACTAAACGGTAATAATGTATCGGGTAGTGTTGGAATTGATATGTCGTTCCTTATACACATCCATTTATCGCTGCATGCGAGAAGTATAGTGGTGTATGATGACTGGGACTCCTTCTTACTACACATAGAAGGATGCCTGAATCTGATCATAGAGTGGGGAAGTTTCACGCACCCACCCATATGCGTGTTCGATGGACACCTCATTGCAGGGAAACTCGTTAACCGGAGTCGGTCTCTTACTCGTGAAAAGAAGCACGAACTCGTGAGGAAGTTTAAGGACATCAAAATGAGCAAAGAGGAACTAGATAATTTTGATTTAGATGCAGCGGGTAGAGTATGTGTTGCTTCGCATAATCTTGTAGCTGCACGTTATATTATGCGTTTATTTAAAAAGAATTTTGCAACGTATTGGCTTCATCAAGTACATACTCGCTTACGATCAACCTCATACTAGATTCACGTTGGCGAAAGGGAGTGATGAATATATTGCATCTACCTACTGTGAAAGAGCACCTTTCAGATAATTGGGATCAGTTTTGTGAGCGAAAACAAGTTGAGAAAGAAGGCAACAAACTTCTTTTATGCTGTGCATCTGTGTGCACGATTTGGTCAAAGTGGTTATAGCGTACGCACAGGGGTTGGACTTGAAAGACTGCTGAGTATACTATCAACCTGTATAATAACCAACCCGTCAATGATAGTTGTAGCCGAATTGGTGTATAAGAGCGAGGATGTATTTGATCTTAAATTAGAGAAGTTTGTATCATTCATACATAATGTAACTGAATGGATACTAGAAGGATTAAAGAGCAGTGGGTTTCAAGAAACAAATTTGCTATGGCCTGATATAGTCATGACAAACCCACACTTTCACTTAAACACGAGAAAGTTGATATTGAATCATGGGTCATCGCAGAGTACTTCAGAAAACATAAGGCTCTTACCGTGCGCTCGACGGTACAACAAGAAAGGGGAATGGTGACACTCACAGCTAATTAGGTAATTCTATACCAGAAAATAGCTCTGAGGATAACTGATTCTATTTTTACGCTGGTGCAAGCGTTGAGCGCTCCATGACAAAAACAGACATGGACGTGTTTTAGGGTTTAGGGTTTAGGACCCTAAACCCTAAACCCTAAAAAGTATGTGTAGATCCTAAGACAAAGGAACGCGTAGCTGTAGTCATTGAACATGCAGAGTGCATGTTATCAGTGAAGGCCTTGAGAACAAGTACTAGAGAGAAAGGGTTTGCGACCATTATAGGTATAGCTGTGTGCACGTGAGAGCTACGCTGGAGAGAATGTTTCAAATCGGATCCAAGGGAAGCACTAACGGAGAAAATAGGTGGCGGTCTAAGGAATGAATAGCCACAATTAATGTGAATGAACCGTTCTCGAATTTGTTACGAGACTTTCACGACATTGTGGTCAGAATACAAGTACTTATATTTATTTGATTATTTTAGGTTTATTACAAGTTTTACAGTTTATCAGAATAATCTGATAAACTGGGTTTTAGGGTTTTGCTGGTTTTACAGCACATGACTAATGACTCATTTAAGAGTCAGTCATTTTAGGATTACTGTTTATAATTACTAATAAATGAACAACGTCCCCCTCCCTGAGGAGGGAGAACGTTGAGATACAGTTATCTCGCGTATACTTACTACATTTTTAACTTACCATAGAAGTTGTTAGTTTATTAGTAATTACAGAGAAAGCTACAGAATATGAATTAGTCAGTAGCTGACACATATTTTTTTTGTTATAAGTATAACAATTGAAAGACAATGCGAACAGAGAATGTCGCATCAAATTGAACGATTTAGATTATCCGAACGATTTAGATTGAATTGAACGATTTAGATTGGATTAACGACGTGTGGACGACGAGGATGAAGAAAGAATCTACTAATACGAGTGAACCCGAAGAGCGAACATTCCAATCAAGCAGAACATTAACCAGGCTCAACAAGGAAAGTCTCACGACGATCAAATGACGAAATCAGACAATCAGTCAGAATCCACAGATAAGTAGACATGTGTGAGTACAGGTAGGAAGGTTGTTTTCAGTGTGAGACCGGTACAAATCGAATTGCAAGCTAATGAGCTTAAATTGTATTTAAGAAGTTGTTAGAAGAAAGTTCTTTAGGATTCACAGTAGTGTAGTAGAGATGGGAGATGTACATGGTTAGTACCGACTCGGTTAGTACGATGACGCAATGAATCAGCGGCATACTAGATTATTTTTACAAAGATTTTCAGAATGGGATATTAGGAAGCATACAGAGACACAAGTAAGCACCTGTGAGTTATTATGAGCATATAAGGGTGGGGGCGCACATAACACGAACGATGCAAGTAAATACAAGGTTAAATTGTGAAAATGATATGCGAACACACTCAAATCACTAGAACTTCCAGATAAATCAGGTCAACGGAGAGGATCAACAGTATGCACAGAAGGTGTGGTTGACGGCAGCTTAGTTTAGGAGTGCAATAACGAGCAATCGTTCTTAGATCAAGAAGCATATTCCAACAACCGCAACAGCACATGACAAGGACATCACGGGTAAGAAGAGTAAAAGAGGAGCGATGAGGGAAGTTCCCAACAGGGTCCTGCGAATAGGCCGTCATTAGGCCGGAGTAAGAGCTGGCGAGGAGTAGAACAAGAAGTGGCTCCGACTAATGAGGCACTCAACCATATGTTATTGTGGGATGAAGAGTAAGACAGCTGGTAGTGTTAGAGTATATAGACTATCCACACTACTTATGTTAGTGTAGGAAATAAAACAGTCACGAGGGAACCCACGAGTTCCTCGGAGATCGATGTCGAGACGTTATGTGTTTGAAGGATGAAATTTAATAGAAAATGGATATTTATATTCAGTACTCTATCAGTTCATTCGCACACATTTCTAGTTCTCCATTGACAAACAACTCACCAACCATGTCCTACCCCGCCAAAGTCGTAGACAGCAACTCTTGAATCCTGAGCGCCGCAAGGAAGATGATATCGACCGACGTGGAACTAAACGTCGTCAGTCCCATACGGAACGCTCCGCCCGCACTCAGGTCAGGCACTGGAGGGGGCAACAACAGACACATCTTGGGGCTCCACATATTATTTCCGCGGACGACAAGCAGACACCAACAGCAAACACAAATGGACCTGCACAATCTGACGAGGATGTCATATTCGAGGGTGAGACCAAGGAAGTACCCAACCTGCGTGCGGACAGTAGTCAGACTTTTATTGGTGAACAGGTAGCCAGTGAAGGGCTGTCCCTTCGTTCGTCTCAGGATACTCCAGGGTCTTATTTCCCAGTAATGACCCACCACGCCTCCCACCTAACAAGCGGAAGCGTCACCGGAACCGTACCAACAACAAGGAAACGGCACGGGAACAATCGTCAGCTCAGAAACTCACGGAGCTGATGACACAACAGCAGTCTCTCTTTTGAAAATACGAACAGAGGTTACAGCGCATAAACGCCGGACGAACTACAATAGGGCCGGCCGCTAAGGAGAGTTCTTCTGACGCACACGAACGGGTACAGGCAGTACCAGAGGACGAAGACAACCCTACCTTCCGAATTCAAGGCTGTGAGCGTCCGTTTTATGGACTTGGGTACAAATCACCAGGGTCAGAGGACAGTTCAACCGAGGAGGATGATACTCTGTCTGCCAGTGAGAACACACCAACTTTTCAAGAGTTCGCACATGAACAAGTATTAGCCAGACAGAATCCTCGAGGTAGCAGGCGGTGAAGAATAGACAGGACCGATTAAGTACGAACCTGCGCCAACAACAGCAACGTCAGTGGGGCGAGAAAGAAGCGCCCAGTGAATATGTACAGACACATAAACGACAAGAGAAGGAGACAACAGTGCCTCCGCCCACACCGGCTAGTATCGAGAAAAGGCGACAGGCGCTACACGCACGGATACTACAGTTAAGTGACGAGCTATGCCAAGCAATCGAGGAGAATAACACGGCTCGAGCTGAAGCTCTTCGGGGCGTGATTGAGACACTTCGAGCTACATTAGAGTCCCGACCGGTAGAGAAGCGTCCCGTACCTTCACCACGTACGTGGCCTGATTGGCCGTCGAACAGATACTACCTACATGATATCATGGAACGGGACACAAGAGGGGTTTCTCCTCGAGGCGTTCAAGAACGCACAAATCGCAGGGCTGGACGAGAGAGTTGGAACCTTACATGGTTTCATAAGGTACTATCTTACTTCAAGGCGGAGAAGTCAACGCTGGACTACATCCGCGACAACTCTGAACGGTTGAAGACATGCACACCTCAACTACAGATCGAACAGATCTGTTCGCACGAAACACAAGCCACTGTCGATCCCGCGTTTCGCAAGTTAGCCAAGGGCCAAAGTCGGAACATGCACACTCCTCTTATGGAACAAATGACGCAGCTCATGGAGAACCACAGGAGGGCACGTGAACGGTGCCAGACAGATGCCGACTTCCAACAGAATTTAGTGAACCACTGCATTGTACAACTGTTAGAAGAAGCTCTCAACGGCCGCATGTATGAACGTACTCTACAGTTGCATCCCAAATGGCAACTGATGGAGACACACGAGCTTATACAGCTGTTGAGCCCTGACATTCAGGATGCACAGCAACGTACGGCAGCACGTTTCCAGGGTCGCAACAACCGCGAGGGCCCGACGACCAATGGAAGTCGCGACCACACCAATAGCCGCCCCAACCTACAGACGAGTAGACGACAAACGCAGAATTGACTCAACGGCCCCAACCTACGGTACCAACGACTTGTGCGGGTGCCAGGCACAGGCGCCACCAGGTGGTAGGCACATCCCACGGTGTCACCATTTCAGGGCGTCGCAAGCGGTGAGCGCAGAGGGTCGGGCAAGGCTATACGACAACAACCGTCCTTTGAGGGACGTACAATCGGTACACAGACCGTCCACAACGTCAACCGCAGGACAGGGGCAGAATACATCCCAGACTAGAGACGTAGTTACAATACGTCCGACGCCTCAAGTACAGGTGAATGCGATTACACAGGACGAAGACTTGGCTCCACCATCGGAAGCTACAGAGATTCATATCAACACGATCCTTACGAAGACTTCGAGCACATGACGTCACCACCAAAACCACACCTATGACACGTGGGAGTCGGTAGCCGATCATGCATGAGAGGTGAGGGGTGTCTGAGTCGGATAGAGCTTCATATTTGTTACCACGATTGGAGCAGTGATGGCAATACAAGACCCATTGCTGACGTCAGACAACCGAGTCTATATTCAAGTACAAATCAACGGACGTACGTTCAAAGCCTTGATAGAGACACGGGAGCAAATAGAAGTTGTATCTCACAGACATCCGCAGACCTCCTTGGCCGACCACAATAACTCCGGCACCACCTGGGTCATTTATATATTTAGCTGACAAGGCGGTGCGAACTCCTCGACTGGGGACGACGGAAGTGGTACCTATAAGGTATGGTACCAGAATTATCGACGGTTCATTAGAATTGATGAACTTGCCGACGGGTATAGATGTTATAGTGGGGCAAGATATGTTGAAAGGCTTGGGCCTATACATAGGGCGGTATCCAATCGCCACTTGCACCAATAGACCCCACAGAACTAGAAGAGCTCCTCGAACCCATACCACGCCGACAGGCACCTAACACGACGGAACCCGTCGATGTACGCGAACGGTTGGCACAGGATTTGGAAGCCAATGCGAAAATTGCCGACAACGCGCGTCGTCGTCTGGAAGGGAGTGAGGTAACCATCCCAGTAACCCATGAACAAGCGTTGCAGATGCGGCGATCGGCGCGTAACTTCGTATCCGATCGATGGCTCCCCATGTGGATGAACAAGTGAAGAAGTGGTTGACGGATTTGGTGATCACGAAACGAACGACACCAACGACTGTTAATCTTCCTCTCCTTGCGGTACCGACATTCGATGCGGAAGGCAACGTCAAGAAGGTACGCGTGTGTTTAGACATGCGTGCCGTTAACGCGCTTATTCCTGGTGACCAGTTCCTGATCCCCAAGGTCAACGAACTCATATCTCGCCTCAAGAGTAAGAAGTACTACACGACGCTGGACATATCGGCTGCATACCACAGGCCGCCCATCCATCCAGACTCACAATACTTATTTAGTTTTACACACGAACGTTATCAGTACTCGTTCACATCAGCACCGTTCGGTCTTCATGTACTCACGCAGCAGTTTCAACGTACCTTGAGTACAATACTTGATGGCTTACCGGTTCACCACTATATCGATGACATAGTTATCGCCAGTGACGGTTATGACGAACACGTTAGGACGGTGCAGAAGGTGATACAACGCTTAACATACCACAGTTTTAAGCTTAACCCTGCCAAGTGCCACTTCGCTATCTCCGAAGTCATGATCCTAGGGAAGAAAGTATCGGCACAAGGCATTGACATTGACCATGAAAAGCAGGCCAAGCTGATCGACTGGCCCACACCACAACGATACAAAAGATATAGCCTCGGCGTTGGGTTTAGCAAATTACCTCCACGAACATCTGCCTAATTTCGCGAACACGGTTGCACCCTTGCGCGAATTTTGCAAACTCAAACCAAAGGAGTTGATAGGTGATCGTTGGGAGGAGAGACATGCACAGGCGTGGCAGGCAATGAAAGACGCAGTGGTGAATGCTGTGGCGTTACACTTTCCGGTCGACGGCATTCCTCTGAACTTGGAAACCGACGCTAGCGATTGCGGTTTAGGGGAGCGCTATTCCAATGGGTCAACGGTAAGAAACATTACTTAATGTTCTTTAGTAAGACTCTGAACCACCAGTACAAGAACTACGCCACACCTATGAAGGAGTTACTGGCATTGGTATATGGACTGACACATTTCAGGAATACTTTGATGGGCAACGGTTTGCAGTCTTCACGGACCACAAGGCCCTTGTATATATGAACACACAGCTCAAGCTTAATCTGATGCTTCAGAGATGGCACATCATATCATCGCGCCATTCAACTTTACCATATCGCATATACCAGGAGAGTCAAATGTGCTCCCGGACATGTTAAGTAGAGTACACGAGGGGACAGTGAGAGGAGGACGAACTCGAAATAATGTATACCTGACGGCTGGCAGTTATTCTCTAGTTACTTTGAACAAGCGCAACAACACTTTGGACCCGAATGACATAGATGTATTTTTGTGGACCCAACCAACGCTCAGCTTCCTCGGTTCTGGACGAAGGATGATGGGGAAGGAGCGTTTGCCCACGACTGGTCGATAGTCGATGGATGGATGAACCCGCCTTTGGGAACAGATACACGTATACACGGTGGGTCCTCCCAATGGATTCAAAC
>LUCW03001637.1:0-15715 GCA_001586965.3 Sphaeroforma sirkka
GGATATGCGCTGAGTCAATTCGGGCCGGTGTTGACAAACAATGTTACTGTCGAATGTTCCATATATTCGTTTGCTGACCTACTAAGTAGAGTACCCACCTCGATGGTACGGATCGGGTCTGCGTCGTAGTGCCGCGGAATGGGTTAGTGTACAGTAGCGAAATACCGAGAAGGACCAGGTTATTCGTCATAATCCGGTAGAGGAGCGAGGATGGGGCTAAGCCAATGCCGCACCAGACCACGGATGAATTTGGCGTTGGCTGGCCTGATCGGAAGTATCATAGGCGGAACCAACAAGCGCGATGATTTGGTCTGAACCGAAATTTGGAAGTAGTACTTAACAGCGTGATTAGCCGGGGTATGGGGAACATCTGTTGATGTCAGGGACGGTGAGGGTACGGTGGTTCTTCAGCATGCTGGAGAAAAGTTCCAAGGTGTTCGTAGAGGGTCCAGATACCGTGGAAGTCGTTGCACCTGTAATTGCTGAAAAGGTCAGGGCCAACTATTAGCTGATATCCATCTGAAGAAAAAGTTAAAAGAAAGAAAAAACTTATTGATTTTGGAGATTGGCGGGAGGACCAAAATCTATAAGTAGTAGTTCGGAGATTATAAAAATTTAGTTTTATAATATCCTACATCTACTAATGTCTCAAATAGGTCCAAGTAGATGAGTCATACCAAATACTCAGGCTATTGGAGCCATCAAAGTGAATTTAGAAACACTTTGGAAATATTGGAAAAGAGCTTGTATTAAATTATTTAAAAATACAAATAAAACCAATGTATTATCTCAATTGATCTTGATATTTTAGACTGACCGGAGGCCGTATTTCTACTACAAGGATGCGTCGGATTAGCACCACCTCACGTTGTTCAAAGCAGGCCCCAAAGTGGCTGGTAGTGAACCTGCCCGCCGCCAGTGGCTCAATACCGGGGCGTAAGATTCAGGGCCTCTTTTTACAGGGCCAGGGACAGTGTCGACACATTGGTAGTCGAGACCAATGTAAACAGTGTACGTATTCGATACAATGCCATACCTTCAGAGCCGTATTGAATGTAGAACTCAAAGCAGGATTTCATGGCCAACTGTCTGGCTGTGTCTCGGTTTGAGGTTGGCGGCTTAATAGCATTAACCAGCTGATAGTAGTACGCACCGCCAGGCCATTGCCGCGATCTTCTTGTTGACCAACGTTTTACTATTGTTTTCTAGCCTGTATGTCGGCACAGCAAAACCGGAGGGCCTACATGGTCGATAGTACGGTACGCATGTTGCTTATTTTTGTGTAACAGTTTTCAGGTGAGCATAGATAGATGTCTGGAGGAAGCGCAGTGATGGATTTGTCGTTGGAACCAGGCGGGTTGCGTCAGAGAGTAAGTGGATTTATGAGCTGGCCATTGAGTAGAGTTATATTCCCAGGCAACAATGCTCCTGGTAGTCAGGCTGAGATACTGCAAATGGTCGCGCCAGGGAGACCGCAAAAAAGTGAAGTAAGTTTGTTTGATTTTTTGGGAAACCGAGTTTACTGAGTGCCCGTGATGATAAGCTTCTGCATGATGAGTGCTGGAGTTAAAGCGCTCGAACAGGGGGGTCCAACATCCTTCCATATAGGTGGAGCCCAGGTGGCTGGGCCGCATTCAGCCCATATAAGTGTGGACAGGATGAATGTTGAGAACATCACCCAGTCGACTGGTGTGGCTCAATGTGCAACGGTACTAAAACGGCCATGGCAAAGCCATAGAGCCCGGAAAGAGGCGATACCCAGTGATAATGCTGCAACCAGAGATTCCATGTGTCTGGCGAGGTTGATTCTCTGGTACTCCGTGAGAGAGTGGAAACCCCAGATATTTGGAGTGTTTCGGTTCGACATGTGGGGGCGCCATCTTCGGGGGGAGGTAACGTGTGTTCCAAGGTGCGTCTGCAAGCGTCGGCGTGATAATCTCACCATTTATACGGAGGGTTGGCGCCGCGTGTCGCAAAGTCGGTAGATTGTACTCGGGTTATAATGACACCCTGTTCGAGGCCAGATTTGCGTCCCCATGTATCAATGTCATCTAAGAAGGGCTGAGAGCGAAACCGATCGAGGGTCTTGATCTCGTGTATCGTCAACAAATAAATAAGAGCGGAGAAGTTTGGGACAAAATTGTGCTAGCGTGACAGCTAAGAATCCATGTAGATAATAAAGAGCTGGGGAGCAACGATTGAGCCTTGTAGGATGTCATTCGTTCTATGGAATATAGACGAGAGCGTGCCGCGGTATGTCACTCGGATAGGGAGACCTCCCAAACAGCGCGCGGAGGCAGTTGATCCAGTTTTCGGGCATTCCAGCGTGGCGCAGAAGTATCTATAGGCGTGGGAGAGCGACCTTATCGTATGCCTTGGTTATGTCCAGACAGACGTCGTTCCACTCCTCTTCTGACTGCGTCTCAGATTCCATGGCGGCAAGCAGAAGTACCGTGATTTGAACCCAGCTTGGGTAACATGGGTGGCAGAGGCCGGGGTGGCTCGTAATCAGATTAAGTAAGCACTTTTCAAAGATGTGTCTGACTATTTGCGTAAGTGTGCTGGGGCGGAAGTCGGCGAGGGAGATGATATCTGCATCAGCTTTCTTTGGGTGCGCTGTCAAGAGGCTGCAGTTCAGGGCTGCAGGAAGGTACCCGCCTTCAGTAGCTCAGTGAATGCTTCGGCAAGGAGTCTAATCAGTGGGGCTATTGTCGTCGGGGCGTCCTAATATCCGGCGTTCGGAAGAGCGCTCCACTGTGGCCTTCAGGAGAAGGATGTGGATTCCGTCGGGGCTAGGTCACTTATTGGAATAGCGTAGTATTGCCTCCATTACATCGTCGGGGCGTATGATGGAAATGACATCAGGAGAGGGTTCGGTTTCCGGTTGAATAGGGCATCGGTACACCGTATGCAGGGTTGGCGCGGAGACCGTCGTTGGTACGCAATATCTTTGAACATTTGAGCATTGCTTTGGACGGTCAGACGTGCGCGGAACGAGTGGTTTGGCAGCCGCTAAACCCAGGGTCTGTTTAAGTCATATTAGAACCCTCCAAAGATTTGTGGGTTAGTGGCATAGCATATCAGAAAGTAAACAAACACACACACAAATACACACCTAACTTACAGTCACAGCGCTAGTATCGCTCCCTAACACACACGATGTGGGTTGTAGCACTGTATAGCCTAATTAGACTACGCTCTTTCCAGTGAACGCATCCGATTTTTAATACGACACAATTAAGTCCCACTTTTTGCCATCAGAAGGCGAGATCAACTCTGTACAGCATGGGTGTCGAAGATCTCATGAGCTTCTGTACGCTCGTATATGACTGAACTAAACGGTAATAATGTATCGGGTAGTGTTGGAATTGATATGTCGTTCCTTATACACATCCATTTATCGCTGCATGCGAGAAGTATAGTGGTGTATGATGACTGGGACTCCTTCTTACTACACATAGAAGGATGCCTGAATCTGATCATAGAGTGGGGAAGTTTCACGCACCCACCCATATGCGTGTTCGATGGACACCTCATTGCAGGGAAACTCGTTAACCGGAGTCGGTCTCTTACTCGTGAAAAGAAGCACGAACTCGTGAGGAAGTTTAAGGACATCAAAATGAGCAAAGAGGAACTAGATAATTTTGATTTAGATGCAGCGGGTAGAGTATGTGTTGCTTCGCATAATCTTGTAGCTGCACGTTATATTATGCGTTTATTTAAAAAGAATTTTGCAACGTATTGGCTTCATCAAGTACATACTCGCTTACGATCAACCTCATACTAGATTCACGTTGGCGAAAGGGAGTGATGAATATATTGCATCTACCTACTGTGAAAGAGCACCTTTCAGATAATTGGGATCAGTTTTGTGAGCGAAAACAAGTTGAGAAAGAAGGCAACAAACTTTTTTATGCTGTGCATCTGTGTGCACGATTTGGTCAAAGTGGTTATAGCGTACGCACAGGGGTTGGACTTGAAAGACTGCTGAGTATACTATCAACCTGTATAATAACCAACCCGTCAATGATAGTTGTAGCCGAATTGGTGTATAAGAGCGAGGATGTATTTGATCTTAAATTAGAGAAGTTTGTATCATTCATACATAATGTAACTGAATGGATACTAGAAGGATTAAAGAGCAGTGGGTTTCAAGAAACAAATTTGCTATGGCCTGATATAGTCATGACAAACCCACACTTTCACTTAAACACGAGAAAGTTGATATTGAATCATGGGTCATCGCAGAGTACTTCAGAAAACATAAGGCTCTTACCGTGCGCTCGACGGTACAACAAGAAAGGGGAATGGTGACACTCACAGCTAATTAGGTAATTCTATACCAGAAAATAGCTCTGAGGATAACTGATTCTATTTTTTACGCTGGTGCAAGCGTTGAGCGCTCCATGACAAAAAACAGACATGGACGTGTGTTTTTGGGTTTAGGGTTTAGGACCCTAAACCCTAAACCCTAAAAAGTATGTGTAGATCCTAAGACAAAGGAACGCGTAGCTGTAGTCATTGAACATGCAGAGTGCATGTTATCAGTGAAGGCCTTGAGAACAAGTACTAGAGAGAAAGGGTTTGCGACCATTATAGGTATAGCTGTGTGCACGTGAGAGCTACGCTGGAGAGAATGTTTCAAATCGGATCCAAGGGAAGCACTAACGGAGAAAATAGGTGGCGGTCTAAGGAATGAATAGCCACAATTAATGAATGAACCGTTCTCGAATTTGTTACGAGACTTTCACGACATTGTGGTGTGTGGTCAGAATACAAGTACTTATATTTATTTGATTATTTTAGGTTTATTACAAGTTTTACAGTTTATCAGAATAATCTGATAAACTGGGTTTTAGGGTTTTGCTGGTTTTACAGCACATGACCTAATGACTCATTTAAGAGTCAGTCATTTTAGGATTACTGTTTATAATTACTAATAAATGAACAACGTCCCCTCCCTGAGGAGGGAGAACGTTGAGATACAGTTATCTCGCGTATACTTACTACATTTTTAACTTACCATAGAAGTTGTTAGTTTATTAGTAATTACAGAGAAAGCTACAGAATATGAATTAGTCAGTAGCTGACACATATTTTTTTGTTATAAGTATAACAATTGAAAGACAATGCGAACAGAGAATGTCGCATCAAATTGAACGATTTAGATTATCCGAACGATTTAGATTGAATTGAACGATTTAGATTGGATTAACGACGTGTGGACGACGAGGATGAAGAAAGAATCTACTAATACGAGTGAACCCGAAGAGCGAACATTCCAATCAAGCAGAACATTAACCAGGCTCAACAAGGAAAGTCTCACGACGATCAAATGACGAAATCAGACAATCAGTCAGAATCCACAGATAAGTAGACATGTGTGAGTACAGGTAGGAAGGTTGTTTTCAGTGTGAGACCGGTACAAATCGAATTGCAAGCTAATGAGCTTAAATTGTATTTAAGAAGTTGTTAGAAGAAAGTTCTTTAGGATCCACAGTAGTGTAGTAGAGATGGGAGATGTACATGGTTAGTACCGACTCGGTTAGTACGATGACGCAAATGAATCAGCGGCATACTAGATTATTTTACAAAGATTTTCAGAATGGGATATTAGGAAGCATACAGAGACACAAGTAAGCACCTGTGAGTTATTATGAGCATATAAGGGTGGGGCGCACATAACACGAACGATGCAAGTAAATACAAGGTTAAATTGTGAAAATGATATGCGAACACACTCAAATCACTAGAACTTCCAGATAAATCAGGTCAACGGAGAGGATCAACAGTATGCACAGAAGGTGTGGTTGACGGCAGCTTAGTTTAGGAGTGCAATAACGAGCAATCGTTCTTAGATCAAGAAGCATATTCCAACAACCGCAACAGCACATGACAAGGACATCACGGGTAAGAAGAGTAAAAGAGGAGCGATGAGGGAAGTTCCCAACAGGGTCCTGCGAATAGGCCGTCATTAGGCCGGAGTAAGAGCTGGCGAGGAGTAGAACAAGAAGTGGCTCCGACTAATGAGGCACTCAACCATATGTTATTGTGGGATGAAGAGTAAGACAGCTGGTAGTGTTAGAGTATATAGACTATCCACACTACTTATGTTAGTGTAGGAAATAAAACAGTCACGAGGGAACCCACGAGTTCCTCGGAGATCGATGTCGAGACGTTATGTGTTTGAAGGATGAAATTTAATAGAAAATGGATATTTATATTCAGTACTCTATCAGTTCATTCTGCACACATTTCTAGTTCTCCATTGACAAACAACTCACCAACCATGTCCTACCCCCCCGCCAAAGTCGTAGACAGCAACTCTTGAATCCTGAGCGCCGCAAGGAAGATGATATCGACCGACGTGGAACTAAACGTCGTCAGTCCCATACGGAACGCTCCGCTCCGCACTCAGGTCAGGCACTGGAGGGCAACAACAGACACATCTTGGGGCTCCACATTATTTCCGCGGACGACAAGCAGCCACCAACAGCAAACAAAATGGACCTGCACAATCTGACGAGGATGTCATATTCGAGGGTGAGACCAAGGAAGTACCCAACCTGCGTGCGGACAGTAGTCAGACTTTTATTGGTGAACAGGTAGCCAGTGAAGGGCTGTCCCTCGTTCGTCTCAGGATACTCCAGGGTCTTATTTCCCAGTAATGACCCACCACGCCTCCCACCTAACAAGCGGAAGCGTCACCGGAACCGTACCAACAACAAGGAAACGGCACGGGAACAATCGTCAGCTCAGAAACTCACGGAGCTGATGACACAACAGCAGTCTCTCTTTGAAAAATACGAACAGAGGTTACAGCGCATAAACGCCGGACGAACTACAATAGGGCCGGCCGCTAAGGAGAGTTCTTCTGACGCACACGAACGGGTACAGGCAGTACCAGAGGACGAAGACAACCCTACCTTCCGAATTCAAGGCTGTGAGCGTCCGTTTTATGGACTTGGGTACAAATCACCAGGGTCAGAGGACAGTTCAACCGAGGAGGATGATACTCTGTCTGCCAGTGAGAACACACCAACTGGCTTTTCAAGAGTTCGCACATGAACAAGTATTAGCCAGACAGAATCCTCGAGGTAGCAGGCGGTGAAGAATAGACAGGACCGATTAAGTACGAACCTGCGCCAACAACAGCAACGTCAGTGGGGCGAGAAAGAAGCGCCCAGTGAATATGTACAGACACATAAACGACAAGAGAAGGAGACAACAGTGCCTCCGCCCACACCGGCTAGTATCGAGAAAAGGCGACAGGCGCTACACGCACGGATACTACAGTTAAGTGACGAGCTATGCCAAGCAATCGAGGAGAATAACACGGCTCGAGCTGAAGCTCTTCGGGGCGTGATTGAGACACTTCGAGCTACATTAGAGTCCCGACCGGTAGAGAAGCGTCCCGTACCTTCACCACGTACGTGGCCTGATTGGCCGTCGAACAGATACTACCTACATGATATCATGGAACGGGACACAAGAGGGGCTCTCCTCGAGGCGTTCAAGAACGCACAAATCGCAGGGCTGGACGAGAGTTGGAACCTTACATGGTTTCATAAGGTACTATCTTACTTCAAGGCGGAGAAGTCAACGCTGGACTACATCCGCGACAACTCTGAACGGTTGAAGACATGCACACCTCAACTACAGATCGAACAGATCTGTTCGCACGAAACACAAGCCACTGTCGATCCGCGTTTCGCAAGTTAGCCAAGGGCCAAAGTCGGAACATGCACACTCCTCTTATGGAACAAATGACGCAGCTCATGGAGAACCACAGGAGGGCACGTGAACGGTGCCAGACAGATGCCGACTTCCAACAGAATTTAGTGAACCACTGCATTGTACAACTGTTAGAAGAAGCTCTCAACGGCCGTACGTATGAACGTACTCTACAGTTGCATCCCAAATGGCAACTGATGGAGACACACGAGCTTATACAGCTGTTGAGCCCTGACATTCAGGATGCACAGCAACGTACGGCAGCACGTTTCCAGGGTCGCAACAACCGCGAGGGCCCGACGACCAATGGAAGTCGCGACCACACCAATAGCCGCCCCAACCTACAGACGAGTAGACGACAAACGCAGAATTGGACTCAACGGCCCCAACCTACGGTACCAACGACTTGTGCGGGGTGCCAGGCACAGGCGCCACCAGGTGGTAGGCACATCCCACGGTGTCACCATTTCAGGGCGTCGCAAGCGGTGAGCGCAGAGGGTCGGGCAAGGCTATACGACAACAACCGTCCTTTGAGGGACGTACAATCGGTACACAGACCGTCCACAACGTCAACCGCAGGACAGGGGCAGAATACATCCCAGACTAGAGACGTAGTTACAATACGTCCGACGCCTCAAGTACAGGTGAATGCGATTACACAGGACGAAGACTTGGCTCCACCATCGGAAGCTACAGAGATTCATATCAACACGATCCTTTACGAAGACTTCGAGCACATGACGTCACCACCAAACCACACCTATGACACGTGGGAGTCGGTAGCCGATCATGCATGAGAGGTGAGGGTGTCTGAGTCGGATAGGAGCTTCATATTTGTTACCACGATTGGAGCAGTGATGGCAATACAAGACCCATTGCTGACGTCAGACAACCGAGTCTATATTCAAGTACAAATCAACGGACGTACGTTCAAAGCCTTGATAGACACGGGAGCAAATAGAAGTTGTATCTCACAGACATCCGCAGACCTCCTTGGCCGACCAATAACTCCGGCACCACCTGGGTCATTTATATATTTAGCTGACAAGGCGGTGCGAACTCCTCGACTGGGGACGACGGAAGTGGTACCTATAAGGTACGGTACCAGAATTATCGACGGTTCATTAGAATTGATGAACTTGCCGACGGGTATAGATGTTATAGTGGGGCAAGATATGTTGAAAGGCTTGGGCCTATACATAGGCGGTATCCAATCGCCACTTGCACCAATAGACCCCACAGAACTAGAAGAGCTCCTCGAACCCATACCACGCCGACAGGCACCTAACACGACGGAACCCGTCGATGTACGCGAACGGTTGGCACAGGATTTGGAAGCCAATGCGAAAATTGCCGACAACGCGCGCTGTCGTCTGGAAGGGAGTGAGGTAACCATCCCAGTAACCCATGAACAAGCGTTGCAGATGCGGCGATCGGCGCGTAACTTCGTATCCGATCGATGGCCCCTATATGTGGATGAACAAGTGAAGAAGTGGTTGACGGATTTGGTGATCACGAAACGAACGACACCAACGACTGTTAATCTTCCTCTCCTTGCGGTACCGACATTCGATGCGGAAGGCAACGTCAAGAAGGTACGCGTGTGTTTAGACATGCGTGCCGTTAACGCGCTTATTCCTGGTGACCAGTTCCTGATCCCCAAGGTCAACGAACTCATATCTCGCCTCAAGAGTAAGAAGTACTACACGACGCTGGACATATCGGCTGCATACCACAGGCTGCCCATCCATCCAGACTCACAATACTTATTTAGTTTTACACACGAACGTTATCAGTACTCGTTCACATCAGCACCGTTCGGTCTTCATGTACTCACGCAGCAGTTTCAACGTACCTTGAGTACAATACTTGATGGCTTACCGGTTCACCACTATATCGATGACATAGTTATCGCCAGTGACGGTTATGACGAACACGTTAGGACGGTGCAGAAGGTGATACAACGCTTAACATACCACAGTTTTAAGCTTAACCCTGCCAAGTGCCACTTCGCTATCTCCGAAGTCATGATCCTAGGGAAGAAAGTATCGGCACAAGGCATTGACATTGACCATGAAAAGCAGGCCAAGCTGATCGACTGGCCCACACCACAACGATACAAAGATATAGCCTCGGCGTTGGGTTTAGCAAATTACCTCCACGAACATCTGCCTAATTTCGCGAACACGGTTGCACCCTTGCGCGAATTTTGCAAACTCAAACCAAAGGAGTTGATAGGTGATCGTTGGGAGGAGAGACATGCACAGGCGTGGCAGGCAATGAAGGACGCAGTGGTGAATGCTGTGGCGTTACACTTTCCGGTCGACGGCATTCCTCTGAACTTGGAAACCGACGCTAGCGATTACGGTTTAGGGGAGCGCTATTCCAATGGGTCAACGGTAAGAAACATTACTTAATGTTCTTTAGTAAGACTCTGAACCATGCGCAACAGAACTACGCCACACCTATGAAGGAGTTACTGGCATTGGTATATGGACTGACACATTTCAGGGAATACTTGGATGGGCAACGGTTTGCGGTCTTCACGGACCACAAGGCCCTTGTATATATGAACACACAGCTCAAGCTTAATCCGATGCTTCAGAGATGGCATCATATCATCGCGCCATTCAACTTTACCATATCGCATATACCAGGAGAGACAAATGTGCTCCCGGACATGTTTAAGTAGAGTACACGAGGGGACAGCGGAGCAGGACGAACTCGAAATAATGTATACCGACGGCTGGCAGTTATTCCCTAGTTACTTTGAACAAGCGCAACAACACTTTGGACCGAATGACATAGATGTATTTGCGGACCCAACCAACGCTCAGCTTCCTCGGTTCTGGACGAAGGATGATGGGGAAGGAGCGTTTGCCCACGACTGGTCGATAGTCGATGGATGGATGAACCCGCCTTGGGAACAGATACACAGGATGTTACGCAAGATACGAGCCGACGGCGCACGGGCCACAGTATGTCTACCATGGGTACCAAGAGCACCATGGTTCGACCTGTTCAAGCAGTTATTGCAGACAGAACCGGTGCTGGTACCACGGACACCACACACGTTCCTCAAGTACGCTAAGTACGCATGTGGGAAGACACCATGGGGTCATACCGTAGTAGCACGGGTGGGTCCTCCCAATGGATTCAAACTGGACCCGCTGTTTTCACAGCGACTTGGTTTTGCAGAACCAAAGCATACAAAATATGTCATGTGCTTAGACACAGCGCGAGAAATCTCAGTGGCACTGGCAGATGCAGAGGGTCAACCGGCGTTTGCACAAGCGAGTCCGGCGGAGAAACAGCGTCGTACGCAACTCACGCAAGCGCAACACGAACAAGGACATCATGGGGCGGCGGACACAGTCCAACAACTTCGTCAGAACGGTCACATTTGGCCAGGGGCACTTGAGTTAGCCACAGAAGTTAAGCGGCAATGTGGCACATGTTTGGGACAGGACACACTTCGTAAAGGTTTCCACCCGATGATTAGCATCGATGCACGCTACCCGTGGGACCATATTCAAGTGGACTACATCCCGATGCCACTGAGTCCAGACGCAAGAACAATTATATTCTTCACGTCTTAGACATCGCCACAGGCTATTCTATCCTTCGAGCCACACCGGACAAGACAAAGGAAACCACGACACAGACACTCATAGAGATTTTTTGGCGAACATGGTTTCCCCGTAAAATCCAAACAGACATGGGGAAGGAGTTCACCAACAAGTTAGTGGAGCTTCTGGTCCAGGAAGTGGGGATGCTACATAAGGTGTCTCCACCATATCGACCCCAAGTGCTGGGCGCGGCAGAACGACGTCACAAGGAGATTACACGTTCTATTCGACAATGCTGTGAGGCAGTTCCCCTTCGATGGGACGAACGCCTTCCGTTTACGATGCTATACCAGAACCTTCGGATATCCGTCGCCATAAGAGTGCACCGTTTAGCGTGTACTTTGGCCGCCGCCATGTTCCGTTCGCCGATTTCACGGACGAGTTACCGGATTCTCAGCCGATGACGAATGACACCTGGGCACAACGATTAGACCAGTTACAGGGACACTATATTGCCGACCCTCCACCACATTACCAAGAAGTATACAGGCAAGCTTACGACGACATTTGACCGCCTGCATGCTCACGACTTGGTACATTTCGACGAAGGAGATGTGGTCATGGTACGATCAGAAGGCCGAACAACGAAGGCTATGCGGCCATTGTTTGGACCATATGTAGTCAAAGCTAGACACGGCCAACGCTACGAGTTAGCGAACAAGGATGGTTCCGCCCACCAGAATTCAAGACCAAACCGGTACGGGTGGAACTCCTCCGTTTAGTGCATAGACGCACAGACCCACCAATTAACGAAGACTTATGGACCGAAGGAGGGGTTGAGTTTCGCCATATTATCACACATCGTACGAATGATGAGACGGGGAAATTAGAATACCTGGTGAGATGGCGAGAAGGCGAACCAACGTGGGAAACAGCAGAAGCTTTTGATGATGCCAACGATATCGCGGCCTACCACAAAGCTTCGCAGACACGGACACGTAAGCGCCAACGTGCACAGTTCTAATACTTTATCTTCAATATAACTTTGTTCTCGGATATCGAGCTCAAGCTCTGGAGCATAAACCAGCAACTCTAGCTCCCGAGTATAAACCAGCCACTCGAGCTCTTGAGTATAAAAAAGCAGCGACTCTAAGTATAAAAACCAGCAACTCTAGCTCCCGAGTATAAACCAGCAACTCCATAAACCACTCGAGCTCTTGAGTATAAAAGCAGCGACTCTAGCTCCCAGTATAAACCAGCCACTCGAGCTCGCGAGAATAAACGGTTAGCACTCGAGCTCGCGAGGAAAATCGTCAGCGGCTCAAGCTCGCGAGGTTAAATGAGCCACTCTTGCTTCGGAGTATAACACAGCGAAATCAATCAAACAACTCCTTGGGCATTGTTTTGAAACAGCGGGTTAATGGTTTGCACGGTTTCTGCCACTGGCAGTTTTTCTCCGACACAAATACAGTCCTATATTGTACTTGCCAAACTCCTATATGCTGACACAGATGAACAGTAGCTTCAAGAATTCAAACACGACGGGTCGCTCGAGACGTACACATCGGGTCCTCTAGCTCTCTGAGGTAAAATGCCAGCACAATGCTCTAGCTCTCTGAGGATAAATGCCAGCACAATGCTCTAGCTCTCGAGGATAAATGCCAGCACAATGCTCTAGCTCTCGAGGATAAATGCCAGCACAATGCTCTAGCTCTCGAGGATAATGCCAGCACATAAGGTACTATGCTATTCTTATCATCTCTGAAACTGGCACACTGCTTTGTTCAGTGCTTCAGTTTGGGGGGGGTTGTGGTCAGAATACAAGTACTTATATTTATTTGATTATTTTAGGTTTATTACAAGTTTTACAGTTTATCAGAATAATCTGATAAACTGGGTTTTTAAGGTTTTGCTGGTTTTACAGCACATGACTAATGACTCATTTAAGAGTCAGTCATTTTAGGATTACTGTTTATAATTACTAATAAATGAACAACGTCCCCTCCTGAGGAGGAGAACGTTGAGATACAGTTATCTCGCGTATACTTACTACACTGCAACAAGACACTGAAAGAACATTGCGGATCGTCAGGAGCAAAGCATGCAAACCTCTTCTCACAACTGAAGAAGATACTTCTTCCTGAAACAATCCAATGTTGTCAATGTTGTCACATTATGTATCTCAGGAGTCTACCCCTCCTGATACTGAGGTTGCCCTTTCCAACAGGACTATGGTTCATCCAGCCAGCGTTACGCAGAATCTGACTGACTTAGAGGAGCTCGAAGTAGAGTTAAAATTATACATAATTTAACGCATCGAGCATATGAGCATACTTATAAAATGGCTATTCGTGCAGGGGCTTGATCACCCGGCGCTGAAAGAAACCATACGTGAAGTATACCGACGCTGTACTGATTGTGAAAAGAACCAGATCAAGCGATACGGTTGGGCACCCCTAAAAAGTGTGACAGAAGACCAACCGATGCGCCGAGTCATAGTCGATTTGGTTAAACTCCGCGATCAAGCATACTGGCGATGTATATATCTGTCATTTCTTATGTGTGGCTTCGGGCTATAACTTGCTTTATGCAATACCGAACAAACGTCCACAAACAGTGGCAGAATTATGCTATCACGTCTTTAATGACTTCGGTTTCCCCGAGTACTATGTTCTGATAACGGTAGTGAGTTTTGTACCGACGTAATGGAGGCACTTATACTCGTATCAGGCATGACCCATAGGCGTGGTGTTCCTTACAAACCTCAAACGTAGGGTGCAAATGAGACACGTCATAGAGAACTTAAGAAACTCTTGCGTACCGCACTAGACGACGTTGAGGATATGTGGCCTTATCATTTGAAATGGGTTCAGACTCAAATGAATAACTGCATGAATCCTCAAACTGGAACACTCCCGTTTCACTATTTCTTTGGCCGCTATAGTGAATTACAAGCAACGTTTGATAAAACTGCGCCCGAGAAACACGCTACCCCGTGGCTACAAAGATCGAGCATATGGAGAACGTTGTTTACCCCTGTTTACTCGAGCACAAAAAATCGCGTCCTACTTAAAGCGTATGACCGATGGAATAACACTAAGAACATTGTTCAGTTTGAAGTCGGCGATTATGTTAACATTATAAAATCGAAACGCCAACGTTACCGAACTCTCTTCTAAGACGATAGGACCTTTTGTTATTTCCTACCATGATGAGAAGAGTGATACTTACGAAGTGAATAACATTGATGGTACTAGCGCAACCAATCTAGGCACTCACCGTATCCCTACCTCCGAACTCTCATTCGCTCGCTCATTTGATTCTGATGTACCAGTTATGGAGTCACAAGTCAAAGATATAATTGACAAAACATCCGAAGACGGTTACACTTACTACAAGACCCGTTTCATGGATGGAACAGTAGCAGCTAACCTCCGATGCATTTCGTGAATCTCGCGACTTTCTTCGTATCTTTAATAAGAAATGGAATAAGCGTTTACATAAGAACACACGAGATAAACGAAAAGGGTTTCCTCAGGATCTGAAATTCCCTATTTGCCACCTACTTCCTACGTGACTAAACTTTCTGATCTGCTTACCAACAGTGCAGAAAATTGTTCAAACTTACTTACTAATGAAGAACAGCCTTTGGCTATTACCTTACAAATAATAAACGTAAAGGCGCCTACATCGGAAATGGTTACTGGACCAAATACTAAACGACATAGAGTACAACATGAGTCTTGAACTCGTACATATAGGCACATACTTACTCGATAAGTCATGACCGAAACCGTTTTTTACTTTGGTTTTCGCTTTACCAACTAGATCGTATCTTGAACGTACGTTCGTAGTTCTAAAAGCTACTGGGGGGCTATGTAGAAATACGGCCTCCGGTCAGTCTAAAATATCAAGATCAATTGAGATAATACATTGGTTTTTTATTTGTATTTTAAATAATTTAGTACAAGCTCTTTTTCCAATATTTCCAAAGTGTTCTAAATTCACTTTGATGGCTCCAATAGCCTGAGTATTTGGTATGACTCATCTACTTGGACCTATTTGAGACATTAGTAGATGTAGGATATTATAAACTAAAATTTTATAATCTCGAACTACTACTTATAGATTTTGGTCCTCCATAATCTCAAAATCAATAAGTCTTTTTCTTTTTTTAACTTTTCTTCAGATGGAACTTTATTTATATCAGCTAATGTATTAACATTGTGACTTACGTTATTATGTCTATTTACAAATTAGGCAAGTGGTCATGAACACTTAGTACTTCTAGTGAAAATTATTCAATAAAAGAACAGCTAGAGGTACGCCCTGTGTGATCGAGGATATTTAGGCTCTTAACAAAGAGGCGGTCCCGATCATTCTTACACAAACTACCACTGCTAAATCTAACT
>LUCW03001638.1:0-28036 GCA_001586965.3 Sphaeroforma sirkka
ACCTGACGATAGGAAAGCGGATAACATTCGCTATCTAATCGATAACAAGAGAAAGGAAATAGACACCATCTTGGCACTAGCAGCCCGTAGCACTGAGCATGAGCCTCGTGAACACTTAGGAACCAAGCTTATAAAGCAGCTAGGTAACGCGCAGGCTGAGGTCGATTTCTACTCATGAGAGTACAGGAGACACTGAAGGCCTTCGACCAACTTAAGGAGTCTGCCAGCCTTAAGGGATAAGCAGATGATGAATGCCTTTTATTCATTTCTGTGAGCCAGGTGAATGGCGAACTATCTTGAAGGTTCATGAGCCCAACTGGAAAGCCCTACCCCTGGCACCAGTTGGTGTGATAATATACTTAACACCTTTTTTTGAAGATGCACGTGACCGTGAACTTTCTAGAGTCTCGCAAGTTCTTTGCGAACGATACCACTATTCGAGGTGCTCTAGCTCATATGACACATATGAATACTGGATGGGTGGTCGTACCTATACTGGCGAATATTTATTAATTTGTCAGATGATGGAGACTCTGGGAGCTAACCTCTTTAAGAAAGTCAATGATGACATCATCGCCTATGGTGATTTGCGATCATGCCTTGGTCTGTCTCTTTGAGAAGATAGTTCACAAGCATACCACCTCTACTAGAGTACTTAGTACCACGAGCTACACCCAGCCCACTAAGCGAAACGCAGTAGAGATTAATACTGCGCGTAGTACTAAGAAACCCCGCACTACTACTGAGGGGGTACTGGCTCTACTTCTACCGAACCGAAAGGTGAAAAGAAGGTGAGAGCGCCTTGCAAGAAGTGTGGTTACAACCTCACAAAACGTAATGGCAAGTGGAATGGTAGACACGACCCTGTTAAGTGTGCACCAGGCAAGCCAGATTTTGGACACTATATGAAAGAGTGTGCTACTTGCAAGGGTACCAACGGTTGGCACAAAGAGGATTGCAAGGACTTACCGGACGTCCAAGTTAAGCACTGACAGTACCATATGTGCGTACTAGAGCAAGATTATGAGAAAATGTTCAATAAAATCTATACCAAAGGAGATGAACGTATCTTTCAAACAGTTTTCGTAAATGGAGATAAAAAAAGTTATGGCACTATTTGATCCAGGGGCTGAAGTCTCTGCTATCTTCACGCCGAGTAGCCTACGCTACAGATATGGCTGTCCATAACGAAACAACTAATTTAATCTTGGGAAATGGCAAAGTTACTACTTTGAACAACAGAATAAGCCATTGACTATGCACACATAATGCTGTCAGATAGAAGAGAAGTGAAGACTCACCTAATCGTTACTGACATGTCTCCAGAAATACGATTTAATTATAGGTATGACTGATCTTCTCAGTTTAGGTATAACACACTTACTGTCTGCCTAATGGGCCCCCTGAGGAGGGAGAACGTTGAGATACAGTTATCTCGCGTATACTTACTACATTTTTTAACTTACCATAGAAGTTGTTAGTTTATTAGTAATTACAGAGAAAGCTACAGAATATGAATTAGTCAGTAGCTGGCACATTTTTTTGTTATAAGTATAACAATTGAAAGACAATGCGAACAGAGAATGTCGCATCAAAATGAACGATTTAGATTATCCGGTCGTTGGTTTAACGACGTGTGGACGACGAGGATGAAGAAAGAATCTACTAATACGAGTGAACCCGAAGAGCGAACATTTCAATCAAGCAGAACATTAACCAGGGTCAACAAGGAAAGTCTCGACGATCAAATGACGAAATCAGACAATCAGTCAGATTCCACAGATAAGTAGTCATGTGTGAGTACAGGTAGGAAGGTTGTTTTCAGTGTGAGACAGGTACAAATCGAATTGCAAGCTAATGAGCTTAAATTGTATTTAAGAAGTTGTTAGAAGAAAGTTCTTTAGGATCCACAGTAGTGTAGTAGAGATGGGAGATGTACATGGTTAGTACCGACTCGGTTAGTACGATGACGCAAATGAATCAGCGGCATACTAGATTATTTTTTACAAAAATTTTCAGAATGGGATATTAGGAAGCATACAGAGACACAAGTAAGCACCTGTGAGTTATTAGGAGCATATAAGGGTGGGGGGCACATAACACGAACGATGCAAGTAAATACAAGGTTAAATTGTGAAAATGATATGAACACACTCAAATCACTAGAACTTCCAGATAAATCAGGTCAACGGAGAGGATCAACAGTATGCACAGAAGGTGTGGTTGACGGCAGCTTAGTTTAGGAGTGCAATAACGAGCAATCGTTCTTAGATCAAGAAGCATATTCCAACAACCGCAACAGCACATGACAAGGACATCACGGGTAAGAAGAGTAAAAGAGGAGCGATGAGGAAGTTCCCAACAGGGTACTGCGAATAGGCCGTCATTAGGCCGGAGTAAGAGCTGGCGAGGAGTAGAACAAGAAGTGGCTCCGACTAATGAGGCACTCAACCATATGTTATTGTGGGATGAAGAGTAAGACAGCTGGTAGTGTTAGAGTATATAGACTATCCACACTACTTATGTTAGTGTAGGAAATAAAACAGTCACGAGAGGGAACCCACGAGTTCCTCGGAGATCGATGTCGAGACGTTATGTGTTTGAACGATGAAATTTAATAGAAAATGGATATTTATATTCAGTACTCTATCAGTTCATTCGCACACATTTCTAGTTCTCCATTGACAAACAACTCACCAACCATGTCCTACCCCGCCAAAGTCGTAGACAGCAACTCTTGAATCCTGAGCGCCGCAAGGAAGATGATATCGACCGACGTGGAACTAAACGTCGTCAGTCCCATACGGAACGCTCCGCTCCGCACTCAGGTGGTCAGGCTCTGGAGGGGCAACAACAGACACATCTTGGGGCTCCACACATTATATTTCCGCGGACGACAAGCAGCCACCAACAGCAAACAAAAATGGACCTGCACAATCTGACGAGGATGTCATATTCGAGGGTGAGACCAAGGAAGTACCCGACCTGCGTGCGGACAGTAGTCAGACTTTATTGGTGAACAGGTAGCCAGTGAAGGGCTGTCCCCTCGTTCGTCTCGGGATACCCAGGGGCCTTATTTCCCAGTAATGACCCACCACGCCTCCCACCTAACAAGCGGAAGCGTCACCGGAACCGTACCAACAACAAGGAAACGGCACGGGAACAATCGTCAGCTCAGAAACTCACGGAGCTGATGACACAACAGCAGTCTCTTTGAAAAATACGAACAGAGGTTACAGCGCATAAACGCCGGACGAACTACAATAGGGCCGGCCGCTAAGGAGAGTTCTTCTGACGCACACGAACGGGTACAGGCAGTACCAGAGGACGAAGACAACCCTACCTTCCGAATTCAAGGCTGTGAGCGTCCGTTTTATGGACTCGGGTACAAATCACCAGGGTCAGAGGACAGTTCAACCGAGGAGGATGATACTCTGTCTGCCAGTGAGAACACACCAACTTTTCAAGAGTTCGCACATGAACAAGTATTAGCCAGACAGAATCCTCAAGGTAAGCAGGCGGTGAAGAATAGACAGGACCGATTAAGTACAAACCTGTGCCAACAACAGCAACGTCAGTGGGGCGAGAAAGAAGCGCCCAGTGAATATGTACAGACACCTAAACGACAAGAGAAGGAGACAACAGTGCCTCCGCCCACACCGGCTAGTATCGAGAAAGGCGACAGGCGCTACACGCACGGATACTACATTTAAGTGACGAGCTATGCCAATCAATCGAGGAGAATAACACGGCTCGAGCTGAAGCTCTTCGGGGCGCGATTGAGACACTTCGAGCTACATTAGAGTCCCGACCGGTAGAGAAGCGTCCCGTACCTTCACCACGTACGTGGCCTGATTGGCCGTCGAACAGATACTACCTACATGATATTATGGAACGGGACACAAGAGGGGTTCTCCTCGAGGCGTTCAAGAACGCACAAATCGCAGGGCTGGACGAGAGTTGGAACCTTACATGGTTTCATAAGGTACTATCTTACTTCAAGGCGGAGAAGTCAACGCTGGACTACATCCGCGACAACTCTGAACGGTTGAAGACATGCACACTCAGCTACAGATCGAACAGATCTGTTCGCACGAAACACAAGCCACTGTCGATCCCGCGTTTCGCAAGTTAGCCAAGGCCAAAGTCGGAACATGCACACTCCTCTTATGGAACAAATGACACAGCTCATGGAGAACCACAGGAGGGCACGTGAACGGTGCCAGACAGATGCCGACTTCCAACAGAATTTAGTGAACCACTGCATTGTACAACTGTTAGAAGAAGCTCTCAACGGCCGTACGTATGAACGTACTCTACAGTTGCATCCCAAATGGCAACTGATGGAGACACACGAGCTTATACAGCTGTTGAGCCCTGACATTCAGGATGCACAGCAACGTACGACAGCACGTTTCCAGGGTCGCAACAACCGCGAGGGCCCGACGACCAATGGAAGTCGCGACCACACCAATAGCCGCCCCAACCTACAGACGAGTAGACGACAAACGCAGAATTGGACTCAACGGCCCCAACCTACGGTACCAACGACTTGTACGGGGTGCCAGGCACAGGCGCCACCAGGTGGTAGGCACATCCCACGGTGTCATCATTTCAGGGCGTCGCAAGCGGTGAGCGCAGAGGGTCGGGCAAGGCTATACGACAACAACCGTCCTTTGAGGGACGTACAATCGGTACACAGACCGTCCACAACGTCAACCGCAGGACAGGGGCAGAATACATCCCAGACTAGAGACGTAGTTACAATACGTCCGACGCCTCAAGTACAGGTGAATGCGATTACACAGGACGAAGACTTGGCTCCACCCATCGGAAGCTACAGAGATTCATATCAACACGATCCTTTACGAAGACTTCGAGCTCATGACGTCAACACCAAACCACACCTATGAGACGTGGGAGTCGGTAGCCGATCATGCATGAGAGGTGAGGGTGTCTGAGTCGGATAGGAGCTTCATATTTGTTACCACGATTGGAGCAGTGATGGCAATACAAGACCCATTGCTGACCGAGTCTATATTCAAGTACAAATCAACGGACGTACGTTCAAAGCCTTGATAGACACGGGAGCAAATAGAAGTTGTATCTCACAGACATCCGCAGACCTCCTTGGCCGACCAATAATTCCGGCACCACCTGGGTCATTTATATATTTAGCTGACAAGGCGGTGCGAACTCCTCGACTGGGGACGACGGAAGTGGTACCTATAAGGTACGGTACCAGAATTATCGACGGTTCATTAGAATTGATGAACTTGCCGACGGGTATAGATGTTTTAGTAGTGGGGCAAGATATGTTGAAAGGCTTGGGCCTATACATAGGCGGTATCCAATCGCCACTTGCACCAATAGACCCCACAGAACTAGAAGAGCTCCTCGAACCCATACCACGCCGACGCACGACGGAACCCGTCGATGTACGCGAACGGTTGGCACAGGATTTGGAAGCCATGCGAAAATTGCCGACAACGCGCGCTGTCGTCTGGAAGGGAGTGAGGTAACCATCCCAGTAACCCATGAACAAGCGTTGCAGATGCGGCGATCGGCGCGTAACTTCGTATCCGATCGATGGCCCCCCATGTGGATGAACAAGTGAAGAAGTGGTTGACGGATTTGGTGATCACGAAACGAACGACACCAACGACTGTTAATCTTCCTCTCCTTGCGGTACCGACATTCGATGCGGAAGGCAACGTCAAGAAGGTACGCGTGTGTTTAGACATGCGTGCGGTTAACGCGCTTATTCCTGGTGACCAGTTCCTGATCCCCAAGGTCAACGAACTCATATCTCGCCTCAAGAGTAAGAAGTACTACACGACGCTGGACATATCGGCTGCATACCACAGGCTGCCCATCCATCCAGACTCACAATACTTATTTAGTTTTACACACGAACGTTATCAGTACTCGTTCACATCAGCACCGTTCGGCTTCATGTACTCACGCAGCAGTTCCAACGTACCTTGAGTACAATACTTGATGGCTTACCGGTTCACCACTATATCGATGACATAGTTATCGCCAGTGACGGTTATGACGAACACGTTAGGACGGTGCAGAAGGTGATACAACGCTTAACATACCACAGTTTTAAGCTTAACCCTGCCAAGTGCCACTTCGCTATCTCCGAAGTCATGATCCTAGGGAAGAAAGTATCGGCACAAGGCATTGACATTGACCATGAAAAGCAGGCCAAGCTGATCTACTGGCCCACACCACTACGATACAAAGATATAGCCTCGGCGTTGGGTTTAGCAAATTACCTCCACGAACATCTGCCTAATCTCGCGAACACGGTTGCACCCTTGCGCGAATTTTGCAAACTCAAACCAAAGGGGTTGATAGGTGATCGTTGGGAGGAGAGACATGCACAGGCGTGGCAGGCAAATGAAGGACGCAGTGGTGAATGCTGTGGCGTTACACTTTCCGGTCGACGGCATTCCTCTGAACTTGGAAACCGACGCTAGCGATTACGGTTTAGGGGAGCGCTATTCCAATGGGTCAACGGTAAGAAACATTACTTAATGTTCTTTAGTAAGACTCTGAACCATGCGCAACAGAACTACGCCACACCTATGAAGGAGTTACTGGCATTGGTATATGGACTGACACATTTCAGGGAATACTTGGATGGGCAACGGTTTGCGATCTTCACGGACCACAAGGCCCTTGTGTATATGAACACACAGCTCAAGCTTAATCCGATGCTTCAGAGATGGCATCATATCATCGCGCCATTCAACTTTACCATATCGCATATACCAGGAGAGACAAATGTGCTCCCGGACATGTTAAGTAGAGTACACGAGGGGACAGCGGAGCAGGACGAACTCGAAATAATGTATACCGACGGCTGGCAGTTATTCCCTAGTTACTTTGAACAAGCGCAACAACACTTTGGACCGAATGACATAGATGTATTTGCGGACCCAACCAACGCTCAGCTTCCTCGGTTCTGGACGAAGGATGATGGGGAAGGAGCGTTTGCCCAATGACTGGTCGATAGTCGATGGATGGATGAACCCGCCTTGGGAACAGATACACAGGATGTTACGCAAGATACGAGCCGACGGCGCACGGGCCACAGATATGTCTACCATGGGTACCAAGAGCACCATGGTTCGACCTGTTCAAGCAGTTATTGCAGACAGAACCGGTGCTGGTACCACGGACACCACACACGTTCCTCAAGTACGCTAAGTACGCATGTGGGAAGACACCATGGGGTCATACCGTAGTAGCACGGGTGGGTCCTCCCAATGGATTCAAACTGGACCCGCTGTTTTCACAGCGACGACTTTTTGCAGAACCAAAGCATACAAAATATGTCATGTGCTTAGACACAGCGCGAGAAATCTCAGTGGCACTGGCAGATGCAGAGGGTCAACCGGCGTTTGCACAAGCGAGTCCGGCGGAGAAACAGCGTCGTACGCAACTCACGCAAGCGCAACACGAACAAGGACATCATGGGGCGGCGGACACAGTCCAACAACTTCGTCAGAACGGTCACGTTTGGCCAGGGGCACTTGAGTTAGCCACAGAAGTTAAGCGGCAATGTGGCACATGTTTGGGACAGGACACACTTCGTAAAGGTTTCCACCCGATGATTAGCATCGATGCACGCTACCTGTGGGACCATATTCAAGTGGACTACATCCCGATGCCACTGGAGTCCAGACGCAAGAACAATTATATTCTTCACGTCTTAGACATCGCCACAGGCTATTCTATCCTTCGAGCCACACCGGACAAGACAAAGGAAACCACGACACAGACACTCATAGAGATTTTTGGCGAACATGGCTTCCCCCGTAAAATCGAAACAGACATGGGGAAGGAGTTCACCAACAAGTTAGTGGAGCTTCTGGTCCAGGAAGTGGGGATGCTACATAAGGTGTCTCCACCATATCGACCCCAAGTGCTGGGCGCGGCAGAACGACGTCACAAGGAGATTACACGTTCTATTCGACAATGCTGTGAGGCAGTTCCCCTTCGATGGGACGAACGCCTTCCGTTTACGATACTATACCAGACCCTTCGGATATCCCGTCGCCATAAGAGTGCACCGTTTAGCGTGTACTTTGGCCGCCGCCATGTTCCGTTCGCCGATTTCACGGACGAGTTACCGGATTCTCAGCCGATGACGAATGACACCTGGGCACAACGATTAGACCAGTTACAGGACACTATACTGCCGACCCTCCACCACATTACCAACAAGTATACAGGCAAGCTTACGACGACATTTGACCGCCTGCATGCTCACGACTTGGTACATTTCGACGAAGGAGATGTGGTCATGGTACGATCAGAAGGCCGAACAACGAAGGCTATGCGGCCATTGTTTGGACCATATGTAGTCAAAGCTAGAGACACGGCCAACGCTACGAGTTAGCGAACAAGGATGGTTCCGCCCCACCAGAATTCAAGACCAAACCGAAACGGGTGGAACTCCTCCGTTTAGTGCATAGACGCACAAACCCACCAATTAACGAAGACTTATGGACCGAAGGAAGGGTTGAGTTTCGCCATATTATCACACATCGTACGAATGATGAGACGGGGAAATTAGAATACCTGGTGAGATGGCGAGAAGGCGAACCAACGTGGGAAACAGCAGAAGCTTTTGATGATGCCAACGATATCGCGGCCTACCACAAAGCTTCGCAGACACGGACACGTAAGCGCCAACGTGCACAGTTCTAATACTTTATCTTCAATATAACTTTGTTCTCGGATATCGAGCTCAAGCTCTGGAGCATAAACCAGCAACTCTAGCTCCCGAGTATAAACCAGCCACTCGAGCTCTTAAGTATAAAAAGCAGCGACTCTAGCTCCCGAGTATAAACCAGCAACTCTAGCTCCCGAGTACAAACCAGCCACTCGAGCTCTTGAGTATAAAAAGCAGCAACTCTAGCTCCCGAGTATAAACCAGCCACTCGAGCTCGCGAGAATAAACGGTTAGCACTCGAGCTCGCGAGGGAAAATCGTCAGCGGCTCAAGCTCGCGAGGTTAAATGAGCCACTCTTGCTTCGGAGTATAACACAGCGAAATCAATCAAACAACTCCTTGGGCATTGTTTTGAAACAGCGGGTTAATGGTTTGCACGGTTTCTGCCACTGGCAGTTTTTCTCCGACACAAATACAGTCCTATATTGTACTTGCCAAACTCCTATATGCTGACACAGATGAACAGTAGCTTCAAGAATTCAAACACGACGGGTCGCTCGAGACGTACACATCGGGTCCTCTAGCTCTCTGAGGTAAAATGCCAGCACAATGCTCTAGCTCTCTGAGGATAAATGCCAGCACAATGCTCTAGCTCTCGAGGATAAATGCCAGCACAATGCTCTAGCTCTCGAGGATAATGCCAGCACATAAGGTACTATGCTATTCTTATCATCTCTGAAACTGGCACACTGCTTTGTTCAGTGCTTCGGTTTGGGGGGGTTGTGGTCAGAATACAAGTACTTATATTTATCTGATTATTTTAGGTTTATTACAAGTTTTACAGTTTATCAGAATAATCTGATAAACTGGGTTTTAGGGTTTTGCTGGTTTTACAGCACATGACTAATGACTCATTTAAGAGTCAGTCATTTTAGGATTACTGTTTATAATTACTAATAAATGAACAACGTCCCCCTCCCTGAGGAGGGAGAACGTTGAGATACAGTTATCTCGCGTATACTTACTACATTGTACCGACGTAATGGAGGCACTTATACTCGTATCAGGCATGACCCATAGGCGTGGTGTTCCCTATAAACCTCAAACGCAGGGTGCAAATGAGACACGTCATAGAGAACTTAAGAAACTCTTGCGTACTGCACTAGACGACGTTGAGGATATGTGACCTTATCATTTGAAATGGGTTCAGACTCAAATGAATAACTTTATGAATCCTCAAACTGGAACACTCCCGTTTCCCTATTTCTTTGGCCGCTATAGTGAATCACAAGCAACGTTTGATAAAACTGCGCCCGAGAAATACGTTACCCCGTGGCTACAAAAGATCGAGCATATGCAGAACGTTGTTTACCCCTGTTTACTCGAGCACAAGAATCGCGTCCTACATAAAGCGTATGACCGATGGAATAACACTAAGAACATTGTTCAGTTCAAAGTCGGCGATTACGTTAACATTATAAATCGAAACACCAACGTTACCGAACTCTCTTCTAAGACGATAGGACCTTTTGTTATTTCCTACCATGATGAGAAGAGTGATACTTACGAAGTGAATAACATTGATGGTACTAGCGCACCCAATCTAGACACTCACCGTATCCCTACCTCCGAACTCTCATTCGCTCGCTCATTTGATTCTGATGTACCAGTTATGGAGTCACAAGTCAAAGATATAATTGACAAAACATCCGAAGACGGTTACACTTACTACAAGACCCGTTTCATGGATGGGACAGTAGCTTGGCTAACCTCTGATGCATTTCGTGAATCTCGCGACTTTCTTCGTATCTTTAATAAGAAATGGAATAAGCGTTTACATAAGAACACACGAGATAGACGAAAAGGGTTCCCTCAGGTGACTACAAACCCTGACGGATCTGAAATTCCCTATTTGCCACCTATTTCCTACGTGACTAAACTTTCTGATCTGCTTACCAACAGTGCAGAAAATTGTTCAAACTTACTAACTAATGAAGAACAGCCTTTGGCTATTACCTTACCAAATAATAAACGTAAGGCGCCTACATCGGAAATGGTTACTGGACCAAATATTAAACGACATAGAGTACAGCATGAGTCTTGAACTCGTACATATAGGCACATACTTACTCGATAAGTCATGACCGAAACCGTTTTTACTTTGGGTTTCGCTTTACCAACTAGATCGTATCTTAACGTACGTTCGTAGTTCTAAAAGCTACTGGGGCCTATGTAGAAATACGGCCTCCGGTCAGTCTAAAATATCAAGATCAATTGAGATAATACATTGGTTTTTATTTGTTTTTTAAATAATTTAATACAAGCTCTTTTTCCAATGTTTCCAAAGTGTTCTAAATTCACTTTGATGGCTCCAATAGCCTGAGTATTTGGTATGACTCATCTACTTGGACCTATTTGAGACATTAGTAGATGTAGGATATTATAAACTATATTTTATAATCTCCGAACTACTACTTATAGATTTTGGTCCTCCCGCCAATCTCCAAAATCCAATAAGTCTTTTTCTTTTTTTAACTTTTCTTCAGATGGAACTTTATTTATATCAGCTAATGTATTAACGTGACTTACGTTATTATGTCTATCTACAAATTAGGCATGTGGTCATGAACACTTAGTACTTCTAGTGAAAATTATTCAATAAAGAACAGCTAGAGGTACGCCCTGTGGGATCGAGGATATTTAGGCTCTTAACAAGAGGCAGTCCCGATCATTCTTACACAAGCTACCACTGCTAAATCCTAACTGACTAAATTGTATTTTAGTTTAATATAGTTTGAAACCTAGTAATTTCCATCGAAGTTTACATACCACAGTGTGAAGGGTGTAAGATATTATGCCGTGTAGTGTGATGTAGTATATGATAGCGTGTGTTCGAGCGTATATGATCAAGGAATGTGGTGTTATGCCAGGTTTCAACCACACACATATCAAGCTGACTTAAAAATCGATATAGCGTTCAAACACTTATCTGTATGTGCTACGTTGTCCATGTTGAGTCCTTGTGGGTTGAATAGCGTCATCCTCATAGGTCCTAACATTGTTCATCATTAGTCAATCCTACTGGGCTCTCTTCTTTAACGATGTCAGTTATCTCTATATCATTGCCTGTCGTCGAAGAGTCTGTCGTGGAAAGCTGAGGCTGCATATTGCTATCCATCGTGTCGGATGATTGTGTCGGGGAGACCGATAGTATATGAAGTCATCCGGGTTCCGCACGCGCTGATTCTTTAGCGTTTTCCGGGATCCGCGGGTTAGGTGAGAAGAGGTTTGCATCATGCGTTGCTTGGCACGCCTTCTGGAGACGATCTGCGGTAGATTGAAGGATGTCTGCGTTAGTTGAGTTGACAAGTGGGCTCAGTAGTGCATCCATGCTGCGGGCAAGAATTTTCGGCGCACGTTCATGTGTGCAGCGGGCCTCCCGCTTGGTGCGGAGATAGTGGATTAGAGCTACTTTCGTAGCGTCGGGATGTTGTTGGGAGCGGGGGTCGATGTTTTCATCAAGCTGCCTTTTCCACGTAGGTGCTGCATCTCGTTTCACCTGGGCGACAGCGTCGCTAGGAACACAAAGGCGGATGAAACTGGTGTAGCTTCCGCGGCGATTTGGCTGAGATACCGAATTAGACGAAAGATACCCGTTTACTCATGCTCTATCGATCTTCAGGAAGGGGCCTGTGAAGGTCCAGGTTAATTTTTTTACCTAGGCCGTAAATGGTTTGGGGAATGGAATTAGCACACATGCTACATTAGGTATATACATCACAATACTGTACGAGCTCCACGTTCACACGACCGAACTCGATAACGTTTTATATCTCTGGACCAGGAAGACATGCTTGTAGATAAAGCCTAAGATATCCATGAGTGTGAATTTCAACAATGACCTCCCCCTGAGTGGTGTCATTTCGACGAGAATCCGTGTCCGTATTTTGTACTTTGAATGCTTGTGGTGGTAAACGAGCTTAGAATAAATTTCGTCAAGGGGCGCATGGTCGGAGTGAAACAACGAGTGCAGTCGTGGAATCTGTCCGGGTGTTGCCAGTGAAGATTGGGTTGATTGGTGACCACAGGAAAGAATCATCCTCACGTTCTTTGCGGGGTCCACATCAGACCATCAGGTGTCAACGTCCTCACTCTGAGTATACGCATCGAGGCAGCTGTGTTGGATTTAAACACTTATGGATGGAGTTCAAGAGAGCTCCGAGTGTAAATACCCAAGACGGCATTTCCGCTGAAGTGGTGCCGTAGCGATGGCAAATAATGTCTGTATTCTGTACTTTAGAAGTTTGATATTGTGAGCTTTTAAACGTAATTGCTAGTATGAGAGTACCTCGACTATTGGAAACAATAGACCTCTCTAAAGTACGTTTATCATATATAGGAAAGGTTCATACCTGAGAGCAACGCATTGAGTATTTAGTTGTGATTTGTATTTTTCTGATTCACTTAACTGAATTTTGACTTGAGTGCTTCTTGTATGAGAGAACTTGGTAGGTCCAGGAGTTCCCGCCATATTTCTGACGACTCTAATATTTTGGTCCTAAATCATAAACTTGGGATTTGGGAATCCTTGGTTTAGGGTTTTGATTTTGGCGTTTGGTATTTGTATTTTCTAGTCACAGTCCCCCAACTATTCTATAGTGAGCCTGTAAAGTGGTGGAAAGTGACAACCTTGATACTGTAATTTTGAAATATTTGTGTTTCAGTACAGGAGAAAACTAGTCCCCTACGGGGTGATAATTAGAAACCTACCACTAATAATTGTTTATGACACGAGTTCTCGACGACGCTCATCAAGGTTTGTCTTGGCCTGTGCTTTCGTTTGGTATCAAATTGGCTCGGGAAAACGCTTCTCAGCGATGGCTCCACAACGGGGCCTGTGGTCCTTATCCCTCTGAAGTAGAGCGGAGCATACTACAAGGTGAGATAAGTCGGAGTTTCCTTCGTTGTCAATGAAACGTATACTAGCAACAATAATTAGTCCATTTATACCAACTGACGCCAATGAGATCACTACTCGAACCGCATGAGGAGGATCCAGATGATGAACATGATTCGGAAAATATCTCGCATACATGCCAGAGAATGATGTATTGATCCAGATGTATATTGCAATCTCTCATGAAGTACAATAGAAATACCTAATAATAAGATTAGCATCAGGCAGATGAGGCATGCGGAAGTAAAATTTGTGCCACACAAGTACATGCCTCAAAAATATGAGAATGTACATAGATGAGTTAAAGATGGGCACATATTCGAACGGAACAACGATCACACAAGTGAACTTGCCACTACTTTATATGGGAGAACACGATCAAACATGATCAATTAAGCAAATGCGTACATGTTAAAATTCAAGAGAAATAAACTATCAATACAAACAAGATAAGTTCGTCATACCAAAAAGGAAAGAAGTACCCCACAACTCAGAAAGAGCCTAGTTCGTCTTTAAACTAGATTTCACCTGAGATTCTCACCACTTCATGGTGAATCACAAAAAAGCAGTCACTTTTTTACAGTCTCGTTCAACCCAACTGAGACTACTTTTGGAAGCTTCAAGTAATTTCTGCAGCCGTACTGTGATATTCTGTATTCGGGATGTTTGAGTCAGTACTCGTTCAAATCAGCACCGTTTGGCTTATGTTCACGAACAAAGTCGCTAAATGTACATTCACCCATTTTGTCGATAAAAATGTACTGAATTATTGATCTAATATGTACAAATGTACATGTAGCGACAATCCCATTTTTTTAATGTACATTTACTGACTTTATCGTGCAAAATTTGTTTAAATTTAAATTAAAAAGCCTTCGGCTATATCAATTTTTGACGAATAGATTTGCTGTGGGAGGTTTATGTTGTCTTTTATTTTTTTGTTGTTTGTATATGCTACTTCATTTAAGCTTATCTCACTGCCTAGTGCGCAACTCGCATGGTCGAGGATGCTCGTTTACAGGACCATATGAGAATTGTACTTCCATCTTACTATATAAATCAGCTCTGGCAGGAGTTGGCATACTATCTAATATAATATCTGTAGCCTTACTTTATACAATGTAACAATCACCAGGTTCCAATGTCTGTTCCTTTGATTCCACGGGATCAAAATTTCGGACACATGTGCTGCTCCCCTTGTAGACATAGGCAGCCTGCACAGCATGTATCTCGTTTGATTTGTGTACAACTCATCTGTGTATTTCAAATAACGTATTTCCTATGTAGGCCATGTACATTTAGAGTATTTCCTCTATATTCACTGTCAGCACAATTCCAATGAGTCATGGGATATTTGCTGATAGATGAAAAGGGTACAAGTATATGTGGATAATATAGTCATAGCGAGTCTCACTAAAAAGGAACCCCGACGCATTGTATGGAAAGGAATAAAAAGACTAAATCAAACAAGCTACCGTTCAAATCGCTTGAAGTGCACTTTCGCAGTCAAAACAGTCAACATACTTGGGTGATAGTTACCATCTACCCAAGGTCTCAGATGAGGTTTTGAAAAACAGAAATATATGAATGATTGGCCATTATCCAGAGCAAAACGTGATATATACAAGAGCTATAGGGTTTGCATATTACATTCGACACCCCATTTCACATTGTCCACACTACGACACACTTCCGCAATCTCATGAAAAGAAAGGCGATGCCAAACATCTCCAATTTGTGGATTCCAGAATTGAAAAAGAAGTGGGAGAACTTTAGAAAGCCATAGTATGCTCAGCCACACTAGCGTATCCGATAAGCGGAGTTCCTTTCAGATCATGAACGATGCTAGTGAACACGGCAAAGGGAGTATTTATTCCAGGACGGGGCTCGAAAAGACGTACTAAACTTTTCAAAATGGTAAAACCCTGCACAATAGCGGTGTGGAACCAACACAAACCAAATCGTTTCTTACTCGCACTTGCACTGAAAAAGTGGTGACATAAATTTATTGACAGTCCACAGAACACAGTCGCAGATGAACCGACAACACACCCTAAACCCAACACTATGTTGGCAAAATGGATAGTGAAGACGACTTCCGCCATCATTTTACTATTATACGCGTACCATGCAACGGCAAGTAAATGACGGACAGGCTTTCTCGTTTACTTGAAGACTCGTTTAACAGAAGACATCGGAAATAATAAAAGGAGCAAACAAAACAAAAACACATTAAACAGTCAGGCTACACTGGCTTAGAAACTAACATGCTATTAACAGTTTCCGTAATAAATTCGAAACTCTGCCCCAGTTTCTACGGGAGAAGAGAAAAAGACGTTTGGTAGGTCTACAGTAGATCTGTTTACAGCAGCACAGAATGCGCACACAGATAATTATTTCACAAATTCCTTTTTGCAGAAAAGGTCACAAGAACTAGGGCCAATCCACCGTGGGAACTCATCTCACAGGTCTTTAAGATCAAGTAGTCCAAGAAATAACCAGCATAACAATACTACGCACCCTCCACTCTCCTATCCATACTGGAAGAAGACCTAATGTTAGTTAAAATCACACGATAAATGAAGAAATGATAGCTGATGGTAAAACACCACGGGGAAGAATACTAGTGGGCGAAAAAGGTACAATTCACCATTTTTCGCCAGAAAGCAAACATAACCTGCTATCAAAGTGTTGACATTACACACATAACGTGATAACAACGTCACAGATGGCATCAAATATATGCAACGAGCTATTCTCATCGAACTGCGCCCAGTAGGCCACTACACCAGAGAAGAAACAATAGAGGCTACGGTCACGAATGCATCCAGATACAGGCACATATACGAAGTTATTTAGATAAGGGCGTACAGACACATAAAAAAGGTTCCAACACATTGCAATCAATATCAACAGACTTTCCAAGAAACAAGATACAAATAGACGCTATTGGTTCACTATTTTGACTCTAACAGGGAGAACACATACGCCTTAGTATGACTTGACGTACACTCATCATACATCAGGGTCAGACCAACGATGGATAAATCAGCAGCTATGGTGACTAAAACGTTAGTCCCAGTCATGTGTAAACACGCATTTCCACAAGTTATAACACAACGCCTTATATCTCGACAACACCAACCCAAAGTATGAGGTACGAATTAATGTTCACACAGAGACTTGATACTCCTGCTATCAAATTGTAAAACACAACCCAGGCAACTAGCGTTCACGACTACCGTGTATACAGATGGGGCAAAACTTGCGATTTTGACGCAAACACAAATCTCCCCGATTTACTGCATACTTCGAGCGAAGACAAAATCAACTCACTGACTACAATTCAGAAGCTGAACCATAACACAGACGGCTTCAGAGTTTTTCAAGCACAGTTGTGGCTTGACAATAACCATATAATAAGCTATAAGTGGTCCTTAGACCTCAGCAAGACTACAAGCTTATAATCGCCAAATTTCAAGGGAGCAATCCGATATCCAAGGTGAAATGAATAAAATGACGACACCCTACTGAGGCTCATACAAAGCTCTGAAAAAAAGAGGTGCTGGATACTACGTCAGAACCTGGATGGCACTAAAGCCCCAGAATATCTCTAAACCCTAAAACAACAAATGAGAGTGAGGAGTACACTTTTAATGGCCAAGTCCCATTCACAGAAGAGACAGACTCTACCTCCCTTCTGGACCATCTCCCCGCGACGACAGGCGACGCATTACGAGATACCTACTACAGTGGGTAGATGGAGAAAAAAACATAGACGCACAAGGACATAGCGAACGTCGATTTTCTTACACTTTACAGACAACACCTCCGACGCTAACGCAGACAGACAAAATCACTGACGCGCTATCAGCAAGCAACAGGAAACGCACGATTTTTCCTGATTATGAAACATATTCATGCCAAATACCTAAAAGCAGTTAGCTGTTTGTCTTCCACCGTAGTTCATGTTGCATACTCCTTGTGCAAGGCTAAATTTACCAATCAACAAAACGAACGAAAAAAAAATACAAAACAACGAAATAAGACATAAAAATCAACAAAAGCACAAAAATAGAGACCAAGACGGATGGCATATTCCTTTATGTAGTGCCTCCTCTGACTGCAGGTAATGGTTTAATCTCTAGAACCAACTAATCATGCCCCAAGACAATTTGGTCCAGCGCTTAAGCGATGTAATTATATAGAAACCTCATAAATATTTTCTGCCACATGCCCTTTACTTAAGAAAAAGGTGAACAAAAGAAAAAGATGGGCACGTGCTCGTCTAGGTTGATATGGTGGTCCTCAGGATGGTAAAAATACACAAGATAGTCTTCTCTAACACCTGTACTCGCAAATTATATGTTTGTGGCATATACCTGCCCGTAGTAGTTAACGTATAGTTGATGTGTGTTTGTGCTTTATCGTCGGTACAGGTCATATGTGTGTGTCTGTTGTGGTTTGAGTATGTATATCAATGTGGCGAGGATAAAAATTAAGAATATATTTGCCAGCCAGCAGTTATTAAGTCACAGAGATACAATAATTGTACATGACCCTACCGTGGAAGCTTAATTGAAGACCCACATGTGCGTGGAAGCTTGACTGTTAAGGCTCGTATATGCATACGAATGATTGGCGAAACGATATAGGATATGTAGATAATTTTTCTCTCCGTAACATATACCATCTGGTACAGCGATATTATAAGAGTGATCCTTCAATATGGGTATTCGTTGAGATGCGATGGGTTTGAGTAGTGATGATGCGCCCTTCTGTTGGCACACTTATGTGTGTGAAGCGTGACTAAGAACACCATTAAGCTTTGAACAGAGGGTCGGCCCGAACTTCGAGGCTGGTGAATAATTGATAATTGTGCCGATTTATTAAGGTCCTAGGTTTCAATAATCAGCTCATCAAAACCATCGAGTTCATCATTTAAAAGTGAAGCATTTACAAACTTCAACCTTTATACTGCGAGTTATCTCGTACAGTATCTTAAAGAGCAAATTGTTTCAATCGCTTTAAAGGTAGGATTCGTGTATAAATTATGTTGTAATGATTGGGAGTATTATTTTTTAATAAAACTTAGCAAAAATCTTCACGTCAAGATAATGCTATTTAGAATATTAATATCCTTATTTATATAAATAAATATTGTATACAACTCATACTCCGAAGCCTACTCAGATATCACTGGCGTTCAGTAGTATTTGAGCAAACGTGGTTGTCATAGCACTGTCAATTTTCAAATCACTGTCAATTTCAAATTGGATTTCTGCCTGATAAATAACAAGTACAAATGAACCTTGTTTCAGGAAAAAGTAAACTGTCTCCTTGTGCGTTAAACCAAAACAAGGTTTTTCTTCCTTTGTTACCTATCTACCCACACTATCGTACGGGATGAACTCTTTTCAACCAGTATATCCAATATACATGTGATAGCACATTACGATAATAGACTCACTCTCTCACCTCTGACAAGTTTACAAGTCTCAATAGGTCAATGCAATGTGTTCGCTAATTTTATTTTTAATAAAAACTCGATAAGGAAAGAGACAAAGAAATAGTGATTTGAGTGCCGAACCCCAGATTGAAGAGCTCACGAGATGATGTTGAGGCCATAGGTGGCCGTTGAGAGAATATACGACTTAAAGATTGCCAGGTGGCTACGGGGGCGACGCCAGCTAGAATTATAGAATTCATAGGCGCGAAACAAGCGAACTGCTCGAAGCAGTGCGGTAACAAGATGATCCATGTACTTTGCGAAGTAAACTCCCGGTAATCCATGGTGCACGCTTAGAAACCGATATATTTGGAGGGTCTGGACACCAAATTGTTATTATTCTCTGTCATGCAGGTCGGGGGAATCGGTAAGCGCCTATCGAGAGAGTGTGCCCTTGGGAAACCGGGGAGGGTGGGACCGATCAGCTGGCAATTGATACAAATAGGCAGTGCTGCGTGAGTGAGACTGGAAGACGACTTGCGAGGCTTGACAGTTCCTTATTCCAGGCCGGAATCTTTACCCCATGTGTCGATGATGTCTACGACCTTCTAAATTCAACTGAGTATTCAGGTATTTTGAGCGGTTTTGTTTTTATATATCTATGCCTCATAAAGCCAGGGGTTTAGTTTGGGTAAGAGTAGTCAGAGTTTGGGTGGAAATCTAAACGGCCCCTTAGGCTCGGAAATAGGAGGTTGGCCAACCAGACGATGGGGGGCTATTCTGGTCCGGCTAAAACCTGTGAGTATACGACCACGCGACTTGAGTCTGTGCAGATCAGCCGCTCGATTGCAACTTATCTATGAAGCTTTTGCACAAAAAAATACTTTTTATGTTTAATAAACAACACGAATGATACCAGAGACGCAACAGCTACTAATGAGTCAGCGGCACCTTCACCGGGCACATGACCTGTATCTACCAAGAGTATTGCACAAGAGGCTAAGCTGGACGCTTCCAATAACGAATCTTCTTTCACACTTGCGACTCAGGATACCTCAAGCTCTGACGAAAATGACGGGGACTTAGTAAAGAAGAGATAAGAAACCAAGAACAGGAAGGTACTAGGGAAAAGGTCTGCTCTAACAATGTAAGCATCTAGTCAACTGCAACTATATTTGCGGAATATCCCGAAGGTGGAAATACGTCTCTGAATACAACTTGCCACCATGTTTGATGACAGTAAGAATCAAACTCATGAGGGAACAAGCAAGCAACCCTATGGACGGTTTCCTTCCGTACCGCAGGCATCGAAGAGCTCCATCACGAAGGGTAAGTTAACTACGCTAGACGAAGTCAAACGAGCTAAGCGACCAATTCACAAGATACCAGAGTTGACAATAGGTAGCTCTAGCAACCGACAAGGATAGAAGCAACATGCGCTTACATGAGACCTTGCTTTTTCTTTGATTTGCTGCAATCTGTGAATACCTTTGTTACCCCTAGGTTGAAGCGGAATATGTCAAGAATAAATTGCGTTCAATATGCATTTTTATGGAGCCAGTAAAGCACTGGCTGAATATGAGACCGCATCGATTGAGTCGATGTGCTCTATTTCTAAATTCAACTCGTTGCCTCATTTGTTAAAGTCAAATTCATTACTTTTGGTCGAAGTAACTGTTTTTGACTCCTAATAAATTTCTTTCCGAGTGCTCCGTGTGTACGTGGCTTTACTGTCGGGCTACAGAAAACTTTATTTGTCCGATAGGCATCGGTATTTGGCCAAAACTTACAACGCTTGTATTCTGCTTTTGGAATGGCCGTCTGTTTCCTGTAATTATATGAATTTCGAATTTTATTGTATGTATGCGGTGCTACAAAAGAGGGTTTAATGAGAATTTGCATGCTGATGTCTATTTTTATGCGAATTGATATTGTCGAGTTTGCCCGAATCCATTAATATCCAGATCAAGTATTCTAGTTGTCCCAAATTACATAAATAAAAAGTTATATATATCGGACACGATATATCCGAGTGCGACGGCAAGTTTCTGATGGATGCACTTGCGTGCTGTACGCTTGAGTTTTCAATATTTAATATAGAGCTTGCAGCGGGTCAGGTAGAATATGCAACATATATTATTTTATACGGGAATCTATAGTTGTCAACCGTAGTGCATCAACTAATTTGCAAATAATGGGTACGAACAAGAGCAAATCATGTGTATATATCTTACGGAGGCTGGGGATTGGAATGACTCTTGTCTTAGGCTTTACTTTTATTAATAAACATGTAACTTTCGTTCGAGCCCGTCCGATACAGCGGCCTTACATTCGACAACAAAAATCCGACCTAGACAAGACAAGGGTCTCGGATTGGGCTTTTATCGGTCTCATGCCGGGGTCACAGAAGCTTTCGGATGCAATGAAGCTGCTGGCTCGGGATTCGTCATCTAACAACTACGGATCTAGAATTGTGACTTGCACCCTCCTTTGATATCTGTCCGGGTTGTTGCGCATTACTTGTAACAACATGAACTGGCGCACACCTTACGAAATTCCCTAACACCCACTTTCTGACGATACACTGAGTGTATGGTTCAACCGCGAAGTCAGCTTACAAATGCATATTGTATATACCATGTCGATGCCTCACATAATAAAATATATATGAGGGTTTAACTTCGGATACAATGTAATTTCACCATTTTCAAAGGCTTGCGGTTTTCAGTGTGTGCCCAGTTCGAGCGCAACGATATTTCCAGGAATGCTCGTGTGTGATATATGTGGTAAGGTACTACTAAAATCACATATCTGTTAGAGTAGCTGTTTGAATATTATCACAGTAGGCTCAGTATAGTACTCCACCCTCATTGCAGCGTATTGTAACAGCGATTACGACGAGTTGCATTCTACCACATATGCTAAACCTTGGCAAACTCACATATATTTAGAGTATAAGCTAACAAATGTCCAACAATGTTGACAAGACACCCTACCAAAACCTATGCATATCAGAAGCGCCGAAATCGTCAGTGAAAAACATCAGCAAATCGATAAAAGCTTCCATTCTATTACAACTACACATCAAAACCTCTCATCTGACATATCTGCTTTCACATCGCGAATTTGCTCCCAACTCAAAAACATTGAATAAATAAAGCATAGGTAGCTACTATATGCAAGCGATTGCGATGTTCTCCGAACGACGAACGTATCCCGCTTGTCCACACGTTGTTCTCGTTGTCAACCTTTTGCCCTCCATCCTAAACTGCATAATGGCGATTCGTGCCCATACTAGGAGTCACAATCGTTGATCGGAGGAAATGTAACATCTTCTGCTTTCCTACTGACGACCAACAATTTGTGACCGTGGGATATGTAACCCTTCACGAATTTCTGCAAAATCGAGAATGATGGTCGAGTTGTGTTGAGAGGATATACCCCAAAAAAAAAGTTATACTCGCAAAAGACAATGAAGGTATACTAGCTTGCCATTATATTATCTTGACAGTAAATATGGTAAGTAAGTAGTACACACCTTGTAAACAAGAACAGCTACGATACATTCCACTTCTTCAAAGGAACAGTTATAATGTACGAATTGGAGGGCAACTCTGAAATCTTCCAGCCTGATCCGGCCGTTGAAAGGAGTACTTGCCAGCTGACACTCCTTGAGCTTAATCAACCACCTGATCGATCACGAATGAAAATTGCTTATTAACACTTATGCTAATTTCAAAAGAGCGTGAGATGAGAAGGTTAGTACGAGGGTCAAATTGCACAGCTGGTTCTACGTCTACTTTTGTAGAGCTAGTCGTGGTTTTTGGGTTGATATACACAATAAACTTGCGCTCGGAGCAACCAAGAAATACTTACACTTTTCGGAGAAGGTTGCGGTACGCGACGGTCTTGAGCCTCTCCATCAATAAGAACAAGCCCCTTTTTTCTAAAAAAGATTCTTGATCTTTGAGCGCTAAGTTAAACGCCCTGACATCGCCTGCTTTCAATGCATGAACAATACTTTTGTATTGATCCAGCTTGTAGAGCTTCAGTAGTCCTTCTGTAGGTGTTATGCCCTGCAAATAGTATTCAATGAAATCGGATGACATAAGCTCCCAGATTTCATTTGGATCAAGCGAATGATTTGATGAGACTTCATCATACAGCATACCATATAATAATACTTTAGATGCGCAAACAAAAGTCAGCTCTTGCAAAGACTAAAGCACAAGAGTCCGCGTGGGGCACCCACGGTAGGCAAAGTGTATTCGGTTTCCCTGCAAGCTTCTCCTGAGTAGGTGTCTGGCGTTGAATATACAATCAAGCGTGCATAAATTTCCGGTCTAGAGGTCAAACTTTCACATTGATTCTCTGTCATGCAAAAAATGAGATAATTACCTTTAGCAGATTCAAGGGAATCAAATACAGTAGTATAAGTTGTATATTTTTCGGGAACTGTCGAGAACAGAAATCGAATGCATATCCAAACTGGATGCGGGCCTCATCATAGTTGCCTTTGAAGAAATGTTGGTAGCCCTGTTAAGAGTGTCGACAAACAATACGAGCATATTTGAATATGAATTGCGTACAAGAAATTTGCTAGCTAATGAAAACCGTCTCATCCAGATGAGCAAGGAGTTAAAACGCAACGCAGCAGCTCGCGCCCACCAAACACTCGAGAAATTGCTATCATAGTGCGCAATCATATTTTTATAGCTCATCGCAATAGAGATTGTTTGCCGTACTATATACTAAACTACATTCAATTCGTAATAAATCATCTAAATAGCCAACACAAGAGCGCAGGGCAAGAATCTGAGCACATAGGGCTGCGTTACATACCACAAGATATCGGAAGGTCGTTACGTGCGATATAGGAAACCTTTCATTTATATAGGCATCGTTGAAGTTATTATATATCGTCGCCCGTGTTTGGTCGCACATGCTCAGATTGAGCTTGGAGAACAGCTTGAATAGATTGTTGGCAACAGACAATGATGCCCAACGCCGCGAATTCTCTGATTCGTCTTTATCCATACAAGCCGGTGCAAGCAGCTTCATCATTAGCCTACCAGACTTCTCCTTATACTCGTTTTTCCCAGAGGTTCCCATGTCTGCTTGGTCTGCAAGAACACGCAAGTCTTTCAAAACCTGGTATACACGAGAGATGATGTTATTAATGAAGAAACTTTCCAAGAGTAAAAAAAAAATGGCTTGCCTCTAACTCAGTCAATCGTTCAATTTAAATAACAACCACATCAAGCACATAGAGGACAGGTACCAGCTCTGACACCGAATTAATAGTATAGATAAAGAATTGTAACAATGCAAAGGAAAAGTCACAATGGGTAAAAAGTGCTAACTTGGGGGCAAATTACAACACATGAACACATTGAAGCCCAGGCTCAGTCATACAGAATTACATGGATAAACGAGCACACTAACACTCACCAATCCCAAGGCCGGATTAGCCCACCCGACAGCCTCGTTTTGGCTAAATATTTGTAGAAAGGCATTGCAGAGGTCGTACTCCTGGTGACGCGAGCCAAAAAAAAGATGTTATTTTGAATTCTGTCATGCGCACGGCTAGCAGAGTTTCGGGAGGCTGCCATAAACTACTGTGTTGATGACCAGATTGTCTTAGGTATGATGTGCACTGTGTCCAACTGGGAATACGACATGCATATACGTACGCAAATGCGTAGAAACGCTGGACGCACATGCCCACGTTGAGCCTAAAACCCCAATAATTATCCATGGGTATTCACAGTGGTTAATCTCATACACTCATTCATCCAGGCGCCGCAACTACACCGATTATAAACAATTCTTGGGAAGAAATCCCGCCACGAATATTTACAACAAAAAGTGGATATTCAAAATATACCAGAGCTAGTTGAGAGCATGCTAACGCCTTTTTCAAGCCTCTGAACAATTGTAGCCCGATGTGTATTTCCTTATGATCATCAAATTCGACCTAAAATGGCCAAAATTGGTTTAAATACTCACACGAATACTATTTTTGAGATTTGAATACAAATAAAATTACACACTTGAAAATACTCAAATATAAGTCGAAAACGATAACCATTTGATTGAACATAATATCGACGTTACAGAATGCACCAAAAACGCAAGAGAATACGTACACAAAACCACGTAGATTTGCACGTCTCACTCTATAGAAAGATCGGACCTATGCATGGATCATACACCCCCAACCACATATAAAAATAATAGCGCGCGCGCACACACACACACAAGAATACACACACACACACAAGAATACACACACACACATATATAAATACGTATATTCACACACACACACACACATACACACACACAAATATATATATATATACGTGTATTCACATACACACACACACACACACACACACACACACACACATATATATATATATATATTGTTCACACACACACACATACATACACACACACGCACACAGGCATAATAATAATAACATATATATATATATATATATATATATATATCTATGCATTTGAAAAATATAGATATACCTATAAATATACATATACACATACATAACAACAAACACAAAACACGCCCACACACATCCACACCCACATCTATATATATATATATATATATATATATATATATATATATATATATATATACATGCACACATATATATATATGTGTATATAGACTTATATAAAAATATATATGTTTATAAAGATATACATACATACAGAACGCATATACATACATATTATGTATTTTCTTGTATATCTATTTATATAAATGTGAGGACATAATCATACACATACATATATATACACGCATACATAAATAATTAAAGGCATACATACAACAATATATATACATATACATATACATGCATACGGACATACATGCATACATACATAACTATATATATATATATACATATGCATACACACACAAACATATATATACATACATATCGATACATCTGTAAACCTGTATCAATATCAATCTATCTAATATATATGTATATATATATACGCATACGCATACACATACACATATAATAATATAATATAATAATACACACACGCACGCACACACACACAAACACACACATATATATATATATTTGCATAAAATATTTAGTATATTTATATAAATATGTATGTACGTAATCGTATGAATATCCATATATATTTCAATACGTATTTGTATACATTTGCGTTTACACACACACACACGCACGCGCACACACACACACTCTCTCTCTCTCACACACACATATATATATATATAAAACGTACACATACATATAAACACACAAAACGCGCGCACATATACATAATATATAATATATATTTATATACATGTGTATGTATGTAATTGTATGAATATCTATATGTATTTAAATACGCACTTATATATATATATATATATATATATATATATATATATATATATATACCGCACACACACAGACCTGGACACACACAGATACAAAGACTCAGAAACAGACGCATAAGGTTTTTGTAATTATAAATAATATATATATATATATATACATACACACACACATACGCACGCACACACACACACACACACACACACACACACACATATATATATGTATATATATAGTATAAGGTTATGAATACACACACACACACACACACACACACACACACACACACACACACACACACACACACACACATATATATATATATATATATATATATGTATATATATTGGTTTCGTGTTCAGATGCGTGTTTATGTGTGCAACTATATTGGTATACAGAAATATTTTTTTCGTTTGTGTATGTTTAAATGGGCTTACGCTATGGGTCATAGCGTCACAGCTGATCTGACTATGGCATAGAACGTATAGCATTGAATAGATACATCCTGTATATACATAGTTGACGATCCCTCGAGACTAGAGATTCAACCATGAGTGACGCTAACGTCAGGAAATACAGTCCAAACCGAACGCTGAGTGAAAGGCGGGTTACATCTGAAAAGAAACATACTTGATCAAAGCGATCCTTTGGATTATTCGCTAGAAGGCTCTTGACATGGCTTATGAAAAGTGGGATGTAGTCATCCGCCCACTCACTGAAGTTCTCTTTAATCCGTCGTTCCCAATAGATGGTTTTCAAAGCGTCCCTGCGGACATTTTTAGTATGTCGACCATTGAATGAGAGCGAATACGCCAGCCCTTGGCCATTCTCGGCCTCCAAATGTTGAGTGAGACTATCGATATACTCATCCATGGCTGTTGGGAATGTGCGCGGAAGTCAAACAAGAGACAGGTTTGTGTACTTTGGTTTCTAGACATGTATGTTCAATATTTATATTCTAATACTGTGCCCAGCAGGGGTGGATACTATTTATTTATTTCTGATTTCACAACTACTGTCCGCTTTATTGGCTTCTGGCCACCCCAATTTGAGGTTTGTTCTTGTAATTTTGGAAGTTGCCGCCTTTTTCCCGCCAAAATTTGTAGGGTATATTTTCATTCATATATGTAGCCAACACCATAAAAATAAATATTAAGGTTAGTCCAGTTCTCAGGGTTTCTGCGTTGTATTACGACACAACTAGCGAGAGTAGAGGGGGGTGGTTCATCGCATGTGTAAAAGCTAAATATTTACAATGTATTTATATGTGTGATGATGCTTATACTTCGTTCATGCGCCTATATACATACACATAATTAAATATTTCAAATACATACCTTTTGTTCTCTAGCTATATATTGGCATCCTTATAAAGTCAGTAAGTACAGTTACAATTAAGCATTAGACGATGAGCGATTTCGAAGATGATTGCCCAGAGTTGGTTGACACAACAGGTCACAGCGACAAAGAAGCTATCAACTCAGGTAAGTTCAATTGTACTTTCCACTCTTTTGTAATGCGATATTCGATCCCTTGTATTTC
>LUCW03001639.1:0-5000 GCA_001586965.3 Sphaeroforma sirkka
ATTTGGCTTCTTATTACAAGAATTGAAATTCCAACAGTATCCTTTCTTTTTCAAATGCTAAACAATGCCATATACCATATTAATGGTTTGAATCACATCGCAACGGAATGATAGACGAAAGGCAAGAAAATCCTTTGGCTCACCGCCTTCTATACTCATGAGACCTATGGTGGAATTCGCGAGCTTCTGCTGAATATAAGGTCGTACGGTGCCCAACTGTGGGTAGTCTTTCATGAATGTCCTGAAAACCACAACCTGGCCAAGGTGAATTTGTCGAGTTTTTTTTTCAATGTCAATGCGTAACGAGTCCACTCTTTTGTTGAATGTTCTGCACGAGTGCACGTATGTGTTTATATAAACATAGAGTGAATTTCGAGCATCAGTTTGTACACCTATATGTAGTCATGTGCGCTTGTCTATCGAGATAGTTGACGGGGCATTTCTGTGCTTTATATTATATTCCCGGTTAGTGTGCTTAGAACTTATTTCTTATACTTATACTCATGCTACAGCTCATGCGGGACGATGGCCTTCTCGAAGATGGCGGGGAGATCTACTGCGACATGAACGACAACGAGAAAGCCTCTGACAATGTACAGCAGGCAGCCGAGACTACTGGGATAGATTTTGACGGCGTTTTTAGTCCACACGAAGGTGTTATGACGCTGGTTGGTGATTTGTGCGAGCGTATGAAGTTGCCTGGTAACTGCGCCGAAGCGTACTATATGGCCAGAGATAAGAAGCTCGGCCGAGAAGCGTGTGTGCGCGCCGGTGTACCATCGCCTCGGTTTGAGGCGATATATAAACGAGAGGATATAGACGCCGTCGTTGAGAGGGTTGGCTTGCCTCTGGTGTGTCCATGATCGTATGTGTGGGCGTGAGGGTTTTTTTGTATATACTTTTCTTGATTGCTTGGGTGTACCTGGTTGTGTGACGTATATACTTGGCTGTTGGTTGTGTGTGGATATGTCTACTGGGCGATGGGTTACTAGATATATTTGGATTGGCATAGTCTCGTAAACAATAAGGAGACTTATTCTTTTTCGGCACCTTGTTCATACATGATGTATTGCTTTAGCTGTGTTCTACTATATATATATATATATACAAATATGTATCTATATATATATATATATATATATATATATATATATATATATATATATATATATATATATATATATCGCGTACTTGATGTATGCGTACGCTTGGTTATTATCAAGCATGCACTACAAATATTTATATGGCGAGTTGAAATAAACAAGTCAGAATTTATTGTCGATGTATTAACATGCTCGTTCATAGACGACGTTTGCATCCAGTCCGTACACACCGGTGTTGTACGGGACTCGCGCATTACATATGTATTGCCCGACACAGACACTACATAGGACACATTCTACCATAGTTTCCACACGGATATTGGATATATGCAACTCATGAGCACAGGGCCTCCTTTATGACCATATCATATTGTCGCTGAGCTGCTTGACGTCGAAACATATGAGTGCAGGTAATGAAGCCCTCGTCGGGTGCGGGGAGTGACGGTGTCTTCAAGTGTTCGTCCATGGAGGAAGTGTACACCAACTACGACCGTGTGATCAAAGAGATGAGCGAGAACGACACCTTCCTCATCAATGCAGGGCTCACCATCCTGCTGATAGTCGAGGAATACATCGACGGCGACGAGTTTGATGTGGATGTGCTCATGTACGATGGGGAGGCTGTCTATGCGAACATTATCGATAACTGGCCGACGATGGAGCCCACTTTTCTGGAAACGGGCAGCAACTGCCCTACCTCGTATGGACCCAAGGAAGCCCAGCAGCTCAAGGACTACGCAGTGGACTGTGTCCGGGCTATGAAGTTCAAGCAGGGATGCTTCCATGTGGAAGTGAAGTACTCGCGCAAAGAGACGCGGTTACAGAAGGATGCCGACGGTGACGTGCTGGGCACGCCGTTGCTGATCGAGGTCAATCCTCGCATGGGGGTGAGTGCGCTGTTATGTTGTGGTGTGAGTTTTATCAGTCAGAAAGTATATCGGTGTGCGATCATGTACGTGTGTACGACTACAAGCAGAATGATGTACCAAGCTGTCCTACTTTGAACCGGAGCTTCACGAGCATTCCTCAATTTATCAAGGTCGATCCTTCTCTGAGTTTTACTATACCGTGCCCTATGTATTGTAACGAGCAGCTGTATAGTATCAAATATGCACATGTGCACACAGAAAGGTGTATGTGCGATTACGTACTTCATTCATATACACGCAGGGTGGCCGGACCCAGCTTTTCCACAAGGATGTTTACGGCATCGATCTATTCGAGAACTTTTTCATGACACACTGCGGTATCCCCATCGCACCTAAACCTGCCGACCCGCCACTCATATGCCTGGCGGACTACGAGTTCTGTGCGGATTTGACCGGCATAATTGCCCACGATCGGTATCTAGCCAAGGTCAAACAACGACCGGAAATTGTTATGGCCAAGACATACCAGCAGCCCGGTGATCGCGTAAAGGGAACGGATACGGGAGTGCCAGGTACTATTGGGATTATAGATGTGTTGGTGTGTGTGTGTGTGTAGTGCGGACGCACCCGTTACTCTGGCCTACTATCGATACTTTTTAGGGAGCACGACAATCCTGAAGTTAGTATCACCGAGCTATGGCAACAATCAGATGATTGCTTAGAAGGGTTTTGTGCTGGTATGAATTGTGTATATATGTGTAATTGTTCTGTGCAGACGTGACACGGCATGTTTACGTTTCATTGATGCCCGTCAGAGATCAAATAGGTCCCATTTTTGACACCGCTAAGCCGTCCAGGCAACTGGGTGATCAAGTAACGGGACAAGTATAAGAGTTGCAGGTAAGCATGGGCCTGTAGACATTGGGAACCTTTTCTTCCAGTACTTTCAGTACATTTGCGAGTTGGCGATTCCTCACCAAGCTACACTCCTCTCAATGCAGAGTGGTGCGGATTAATTCTGGTCAAGGGCGACACACCGGAGGAGGTATGTTTACTCCATTCACTTGATCATATACTCTAATTTGCTTCAGGGCAATGATTTGTCCAGACAAATATGATAGAGGCGTGCATATGTGATTCAGTGTATCGTAGGTTGTATATATCACCAATATCTCATGCAGTGTAATCTTAAATATAGGCGGATTGATAAAATATTGGTGATTTGCAGCTCAAATGCCATGTTCTTGTTGCAATCAGCCAGATTTACGCTGTTGACATCAGTGCAGGAAAACCCACTTCTCGTCGTTCATGAAAATTTATTTTGTTTCAGTTGAACTGAATTTTTCTCCGAACCTACACCACTGCACTTTGAAAGTCGTGTCCGTTACGCCGATTAAGTCCTGCCTCGAAGTCCAGCGCATTCTGTGGGACTAATCATCCTCGTTACCTTTCAACCCATAGGTTACACGTACCTGCAAGGAAATTGGGGACTCGATTAAGTTACCCATTATATCCGATAAGTTGGCCAAAGGTCGTCGAAAGTCATCGTTGCTTGCAGAGTATGACAGCGAAGAGATACCGAACCTCAAGGCTCGTCGCAAGTCACGAGTGAACGCGCACAGTGATATTGTCTTACAGAAGGATTGAGCGGCTTTCTATCTCGTCGGCGCCAAATATAAGTAGTAGTGTGACTGGATTAAATATACATAGTAATTAGGCTATCCGTCCATTTTTGGTAGAAAATAGTGTAATGATATAAAGTTAATAGTCTTATAGAGGGATGATGTTTGGCAAAAAAAACCGGAAGCACTCGAATATCACATGGTTTAGGAACGACACATATCATCACGTGTGCGATAATATCTCGCGGGGCTGAACTCAAGATTTAGCCTTGGCACAGAGTTGTTGCTTCATTTTTTCGATATGGTTGGAAACGTTTGAATTGTGAACTTGGACCTCGATATACTGTACACGGCACGATTCTGCGTACTGAACAGTCTTCTTCAGTAAATGTGGGTCAGCGAAGCTAAACCCTTATTTATGAAAACTCGATACGCAGATGACATTGTTGGGATCATTGAATGATCTTTTGGGCCCGCCAATGGAGAATCCGTTGAAGACACCCCCGTACAGTACATACTCTTGTGGTGTGGGTTTCAGCAACAGGCCAATTTGCAGATGTTGTGTCGGTGAGTGCATAGTTTGTGCCATATTTGCCTGTTGACGAACGGAAATATATGTCGGAGAAAACGAAGTCCTCATCAGTGGACACGTACTTACTGCCTATCACACTCTCGACTGCCATATTCCAGTAGGACAGTGCCTTCGATTCTCGATCTCGAGCAGTCGCAAGCGGTGGAAACCTGGTACTCCTCTGAAATCTGCACAGCTGCTGCATGCTTCACTATATAATGGTACTTCCCCTTTGTCAGTAGTCAGGTTGCGCAGGGTCCACATGGTGTCGACGAGAGCCACCGATCAAAACCATGCAAATCTCGCAACTCTTTACGTATCCAGTGTGGTTGAATCTCTACTCTCTTGACACCCAGTGGGCGTAGCAACTGTGAATATCAAACGCATTATTTTAAAGATGAGATACAGAAATGCTATGATGGTTTGTTCGTTTTATGTATGGAGTAGTCGTCGCAATTTCATTTGCTTTTCCGCTGTATCTGTAAATTCTGTGAATATACCGCTCCATATTGTGCTCGTGAACTCGGGAAGTCTGTGTCGTTATCCATGTTAAACATAAATACAATATATTCATTCAGATACAACAATCCCACGATATATTGAAAAGGTTTTAATACCGATATATGAGTTAAATAATCGATTACAGCGAATAATAAACCATTTAAACTCTATTAAAATAGGTTGATTCCCTTTTTAAAAACTACTGTTTATTTTAAAGTATTATAGCCCAAAACCTGGCCAGAACCTGAGAATATATGAAATGAGAAGGTTAGAACTAAACAAGTCTTTCTTTGCGTACTTCCAATTCTTAATTGCCATGAGAGGGAGAATTCCG
>LUCW03001639.1:10000-30000 GCA_001586965.3 Sphaeroforma sirkka
AAAACTGTATGTCCGACTATTTAGCTCCGTGTACGTTCGTATACTTATTTGTATACCATTTGAAAATACTTGAATCATTTTTTGCACAATTTTTACAGAATGAGTATGCACATGCTTTGATGGCAAGTCTGATATATATATATATATATATATATATATATATATATATATATATATATATATATATATATATATATATATATATATATATATATATATACATGCATACATAATATGTATATTGATGATATTATTGTGTTATGTATATATATATATATATATATATATATATATATATATATATATATTATATATATACAATATACATTATATGACATATGTACATATATATATATATATGTATATATATATATATATATATATATATTATATGACTAGAATATATAGTATATAATATGTATATATGTATAATATGTGTGTATATGTATTATATATACATGTATATATATATATATATATATATATATATAATATATATATATATATAATATATAATATAAATACATACATGCATACATATATAATATATATATATAATAATATAATAATAATATGTATAATATATATATATATGCACATTTTATCAACACCTGCTTTTTCATCCTTGCATGTGATTTTTCAAAGTCTTCTGACACTCAAGAGTGGCATTCGAATATTTTAGCCTATATATATATATATATATATATATGTATATATGACTGTAGTAAGTATATATATATATATATATATATGTAATATATATAATATACATATATACATATATATATGAATTATATGACTATAGAGTGTATGTATATATATATATATATATATATATATATATATATATATATATATATATATATATATATATATATATATATATATATATATATATATATATATATATATATATATATATATATATATATATATATATATATATATATATATATATATATATATATATATATATATATATATATATATATATATATATATGCACATTTATCAACACTGCTTTTCATCTTGTATGTGATTTTCGGAAGTCTTCTGACACTAAGAGTGGCATTCGAATATTTTTTAGCTACTTATGTGGCTAAATTGCTGCGATGATTTTGGTTGGTGGTATGGCTGTTCGCAGATAGACATTTTCTTCATGCCAGTGTTGTCGGGCGAAACCTACAAAATCTACTATCACCAACCACTTTTTAACGCAAGTTTTGAAAAGCTTATTGCTTGTTATGTTGTTGAAAGGAGGCTGCTTTATCTTATTGCTTCATTCCTATGTAAAACGTCTTCAGCCATCGCAGGTGAATATTACGCTTTCCGACAGAGACGCTGTACCAAACCTACTACGTGGCTGTAGTCGAGTGCTGGAGCATCTATTCTCCACATCAAGGTATGGATATATATATATATATATTTATATATATATATATATATATATATATATAAAAACATACATGCACACACACACACACATCATATATATATATATATATATATATATATATATATATATATATATATATATTTATATGATATATATATATATATATATATATATATATATATATATATATATATATATATGTATATATATTATATATATATATATATATATATATATATATATATATATATATATATATATATATACATATGTATATATATATGTATGTATATGTATTTGTATATATATATATGAATATATATGTAAATGCATATAACTATATATATATATATAAATTTATATATATGGTTATGTAATTATATGTTGGACAGCTCACACCTATATCCTGTAGACCAAGCCAGGTTCATACAATATACTGTTTGAATTTACTGAATATGGGCTCGTCACTACTGTCTTGTGTGTTTATTGATTGAAGGCACGAAACATCCTAAGCCAATCTCACTCCCATTCCCACCTACAATTCCGTGTATACTTTCACCCACACCCTTCGAATTACGCATACTTCGACATACTATGCAGTCTATATACAGCCGACACAATCCCGTGGCTATTGTCTCGGTTAGTATATACGGTAGAGACTCAGTCACTCTCAGGATCCCCCGTGCAGTATCTGCCGGATGTTGTACAGCTTGTCACGTGTCTGGTGCGTGTGTGTGGGTGGCCAGAGCACCTACAAGTGACGCCAGATACCTACTTGTATGCTCTGTTAAAGGTACTTTTGGATTTTATGAAATGTTCATTTTCTCGTTTGAGTATTTAAATTTCTATATTTAGATATGTCTATGGGTCAATGTAATTCTGTGTAGTGCAGCTAGTCACATGTCTGGGTGCGCGTTTGTGGGTGGCCCGTACACCTACTCGTGTGCCCCAGACACCTACTTGTACGCTCTCCTACGAGAAGTTGGGGAAATTAAGAGGTCCAGGGTTTTAGGGTTATAGGGCTTCATTGCATATGTTTAATGAAGTGCAGCTAGCCATGTGTGTAGTGGGTTTGTGTGGGTGGTCTGCACACCCACAGGTGGCGCCTAATACCTACTTATACGCTCTGCTGGAGGTATGTGTAGATGTTCTGAAGTGTTCTATCGTTCCATTCAGTCAACCGCTAAATACATATTTATTCGTCGAGGTGTTGTTGTGTAGGTACAGCTAGTTGCGTATCTAGTGAGCGTGAGTCTTTGGTCAGTGCGCCCACACGTGACACCAGATACCTACTTGTGCGCTCTGTTACAAATATGTGACGATGTTTTGCCCATGGGTTTAGATATTTTGAAGTGTCCTCTTTCCAGTCGCTTGTTTATTTATCTAGCTACACACGCACACACACACATATATATATATATATATATATATATATATATATATATACATATATATATATATATAACGTCAACGTGTCTCTGTGTAGTACGACTAGTTGCGTTGTAGTGTATGTGCGCGTGTGGGTGGACTGTACACCCACGGGTGGCGCCAGATGCCTACTTTTACGTTCTCGTACTGGTAACTGTATATTTTCTCTTTGTACTTGGCCTATGACTATCTAAACTGCAACATTGTCCCTAAACCTAAAACCCAAGCCCTTAAACTGCTCCTACTGTTTTCCCTTCCAATTCATCTCTTATATCAATCTTAAGATCACTACTCTGTCGATCGAATCATTCCCTTATCTGGTCATGCCATACCTTGCTCCACTCAGCTGACTACTAGCGACGCATGTCTGCAAATGCGCCACACAGACCCCATCTTCAGCCACACGCTCGCAGTCGCCGTGGCTCAGGTATCTGTATCTCAGTCCGATTGTCATGATCGCACATGTTTGTCTACTGGTGCTCTCTATCGTACCAGTACTACTTATGAGCCATAGAATAGCACATCAAGGTGTGTGGGTGTAGGTCTGAGGTAGGTGCGTTTATGTAGTATCGCGCAGTCTCCGTTGACTCGAATGTGTACTACAGTGCGTCCTCACAACTACACATTAGGTGCCACATTAGGGTACTAATTAGTATTGGAAATCATCAACCGATGTTCGCAATACGTCGATAGCAAGTGTAGTGTTGACGAGCAGTGCGGCATATGATATCAGGTACACACTCCAGCCACAACCTGCAATTGATCCATTGCATGTCGGCTAAACTCTAACCTTCTCTCAATAAACACTGCCTCTCGTCCCCAGTCTATCGATGCCATAGCCACGGCTCAACCCACAAAGGGGGTAGCGCTACTAGCCCACGGCAGCTTCGCAACACTCCTTACACAGTCACTCGACCTGCCTGTACCATACGTTGTGAAACGTGCAGTGTGTCGCCTGGCCACCTGCACCGTTCAGCACTCTCTGACCATCTGCACCATGACGAATATCGGGACGTCCCGCTTTGGCACCGCGCCGTTGCTGGGGCCGTTGCTGCTGCCACGTATTTCAAATCCGAGGATTTCGGGGGTGTGTTTAGGATCAATTCTTGCGAGCGTCTTGTACTTTGCACTGTATACTGGAGTATCATTGGCTGGGGACCGGTATACCTCACCTTCATGCTACCCGTTAAGGGCACGATCACTGCAAGTATTACGTACCGTATAACTGCTTTTCATTCGCAAATGCTTCAATCAAGTGTCTTTCATACTCATACAACAGTTTCACCTCTCTATCCATAGCGCATGTCCAAGTGACTTTCATGCTCATGTACTAGCCTCATCTCTTTATCCATACTGCAGGAGATCGCATGTGTACTGCGCGAGTCTGTATTCGCCGAAGGCTGGCACCATACCCAAGTGAGAGATATATGTGCTATTGTACCATCCTTTGACCAGTGTTTGGTGTTTCAACCGCATCCACTTGCGGTGTGCTGTATCTTTGTTCAGAGTTAGAGCTGTAGTTCTGTTATTTGCGAACTGCAACGTTGGGTTTTCATGCGTAAAATCGGGTTGTATGCGCCTCAAAATGGCCCGGTATGAGCAAATGATGAGTTCGCAGGCGTGAGATTCAATTGAATGTGAGCAGGTATATATTTCGGATTTCTTTGTATACGTGAAATCGGGTCCTTTGTGCGTTAAATAAAGGCTCTGTATGAGCAAATGGTGGTTTCGCAGGCGTGAGATTAAATTGAGTGTGAGCAGAAATGTATTTTAGATTTCTTTGCATGTGTAAAATTGGGTTATATGCCAAAAAAAGTAACCCTGTACGAGCAATTGATGGGTTCGCAGGTGTGAGTTCGTTTTAAACCACACACTAACCCGCATGTTAGTATATACTCGATAAAGCCATATCATACATACTCCAGAGTTAACTAACTGGTCCGAATGTTGGAAGTATAGTACTAACACTTATATACACCACGCTGCACACAGGATTCGCCGGGTGTGCCAGATAGTACGGATGTAGACGAGGGTAATGACACAGGTAGTGCCCCTGTGAACCCACGTAAGCGGAAGGTCGAATGCATTGAGCCAATGGAGGATAGAGAGCATTTGAGAGACAAAACACACGCCCTGGTCACAGGTATGCTGGAATGATCATCTTTAGTCAGATGTGCTTGTGTGGGCGAGTGCTTGTGTGATATATATATGTTGTTACAAATATGTTTGTTCAGTACTGTGTCGACCCAGTGGAGGATAGAGAGGGTGTGAGAGACGATACACACGCCCTGGTCAGGTGTTTGTGTGCGCGGATGCTGGTGTTGTGTATATATGGTTTTATCAGTATGTGTGGTGTGTTGTGTCATTGGAATTAATATATATATATATATATATATATATATGTATGTATGTATATGTACATATTATATATGTATTATATTATATACATATATGCACATTATACATACATACATATATATATATATTATATATATACATATTATATATATATATATAGCATATATATATATATATATATATATATTATATATATACATACATATATATATATATATATACATATATATATATATACATATATATTATATATATATATAATATACATATATAATACATATATATTATATATGCACATCCATTATATTTATATGTATATATATATATATATATATATATGTATATGCATATATATATATATATATATATATATATATATATATATATATATATATGCATATATATATATATATATATATATAATATATATATATATATATATATATATATATATATATATATATATATATATATATATATATATATATATATATATATATATATATATATATATATATATATATATATATATATATATATATATATATGTGTCTGTGTCTGTGCCACAGTGCATGCGCCATTGCAGAGCTGGATATGTTGTGCCTCAATTTATTCTCACTTGATTTTCATTCAATGTCGCAGTTAGTTCCTACCGTTTGCGCACGTGGCAGTATATGCACCCAATTAGACCATGTAAACGCAGTTCACTTAGGTCAACAAAAATTTACCTATTCGTACCAGTGTATTGAGACTTATCACAATTAATTGTCGATAATCGTTTCTACCTACAGCCGGTAGTGGTGCTGATAAACAGGAGTCAAATTCCAGTACCTCAATACCGATGACCAGTGCTGCACAGAGTCTTACCTTGAGACTGCTATTGTCTCGTCTCGCCTTCATCCGCTCAGGTATACCTAGCTGTAACACGCTTAGCTTTTATATTTCAGGCTGCGTGGGTGTTGCTGCGAATTTTTTGGGGGGTTATAGTGTAGGTTTTATGCTTGTATGCAGAGTATATTGAGCTGTATGACTTATATTTCGAATTTTTTTAATCAATCGTAATCAATTGCAGGCGCGCGAAACTCCCTGAACGAGATTAGGAACATGCCAGGTACGTCTATCTTAAGTTTTTTTTACTGATACCACATAGATAGAGAAGTGCTTCAATATATATATATATATATATAGGGCTTTCGATAATATGTTGTACAAAAATAAGGGCAAATGTATTCTATTTTTATTATTAGCCCCGAACGATGAGAGTTTCATGACGGATAGCTCGAATGACCACAATGCCCACGAACGGATCAAAGCCGATCACGTTGACCAGCGCGGCGTATGGCTAACATCGCTGATGGTATGACACACATACATGCACCCAGCAAATGTATATCTCTTCGTATATACACGCAGCAAATATTTATACATGGTTGTATGCCCCCAACATTTCGATATCCATGCTTGTATACACTATATACATTCTTGTATACATCCAGTATTGTATATCTTTGCATAAATACGCCCAGAAATTGTATATACGTGCTTGAATACACCCAGCTAGTGTATAGCGTTCCCACATAGTCCCGACCTGAAACTGTATTCTCTTTCTTTGTCTTTTTTTTTTGCACCGCAACTTGAGATTTCCGTTAAACCTTTGGATCACTTTTTTGTATATAATATGCAGCAGCCGCAGTCGTATAAGCCATTTAAAATAGTGACATACCCAGACCAGGCGCTGCTGCATAGCTACATAACATTTTTTTTTTTTGCAATGTATATACTTTTTTACCTTTTCGTTCACCTCCAATCAATTAGTCGTCTATACGCGATTATACCTTCCCCTTCTCATACTCTCACATGTGTTAAGTTAATGCATGTGATTGAGTACTTGGACGGTTTACCAGCGTACCTACACTATTCCAGGGGGCTAATTAGAACGAGAGGTGTGAAAATTCTTATTTCTATTAAGTATTTATTGATACGGATAAAGAGCTTTAGCCAGAGGCTCATCCACGTAAAGACTACGCAACTACGCATAATTGTAGACGTTGCGGTTTTCAATCAGGTGCTCACTCATAGGTACGCATGTACACCAACGGCAACATATGTCTGATTAAGTTCTGCGCCCGGAAGCTCATTCACAGCTCGGTTGAGCATCAATGGACACACGGGTCATTATATCTAAACACTTGGCACATATTCATACCCTCCACAATATCCATCTTTCCTTACCCAGGGGTTGGCTAAAGCGCTCGCACACATCCAGCCGCCCACCACGACCCGGGGCGATATACCTATTTACACAGAAGGTCCCAGTCTAAACAGTCAGGTCTCGCGACCCATCACAGATATCCTGGATGCGGCTGCGCTGTGCTTGGCTGGTGTGGTACTGTTCGGTACTTCGAAGCAGATACGTCGTGCGCTGGAGAGGACGGTGGCTATTGTGTGTGCTACCACCCCACTCTGTAACCCAGGTACTTGTGCCTGGTTATATATGTATGTATGTGTGCGTGTGTGACGAGTACCATCCTTTCATTTCTTTGTTTTATATTTGTTTCTATACTAATTCCATAATAAAAATTCTGTATCTACAGATAATGAAGCCCAAAGGGATGCGATGGGGGGTCTTTTATGGGCCTTCTGCCTTCCTCTGAGCCAGAACATCAACATGCGGGATGTGCTACCAACGGTTGCGGCACTGACCCATAACTGGTTGTGCAGGACTCTTGGACAAGGTGAGCGGGCAAAGTTTTGGCGTGAAACAATCGCTATTGGACCTCCTAACATTGCACACAATGTTGTAGTAAGCATCGCTTGAGATATATATTGTGAGTGAGTAGAGTGTTATAGTGTGGGTATCAAACGCATTAGTTGACACACACATGCCTTCGAATGGCGGCCCAGCCTCAATAGGCATTGTACATTGAAACCTGACGACAACAAACAATGTCACAATACTTGTACATTACAGATACCGATATGAGTGATGAGATCAACAACGCGATGAGCGGGGGCGCAGCTGTTACGAATTCTGTGGCTCTGGCCTGTGCTTGTCTCAAGGTGAGGACCCGGAAGTGCAATTGTATTTATAAAATTGCTGAAGGACAGATGTTCTGTGTCCAGAAGCACGCATATTTTGTAGACCGTCGGATTTTTCATACACATATATATATATATATATATATATATATATATATATATATATATATATATATATATATATATATATATATATATATATATATATATATATATATATATATATATATATATATATATATACATATATATACATATATATATATATATATATTATATACATATACATACATATATATATATATATATTATATACATATTATTACATATATGCATGTATGCATATTATGTATACATACATACATATGCATTATTGCGTACATCACATATATGTATGCATACACATAATATTGCATTGCATTTACATTATTATGCCATGCAATATTACATTATAATATACATATTATATTAATATTAATATACAGCTAATATTTATATATATAATAATTGTATATATATACATATATATATAAATACATAATATAATGTGTATACATATTATTACATACATATATATGTATATTATTATATTATTATATGTATATATGTATGTCTATATACATATAATTATATATATATATGTAATATATATATATATTATATATTAATATATTATTATTATTAATATTACTATATATATATTATATTACATGCGTATATATATGCATATATTACATATATGCTAATATATACCATATATACATATATATATGTATATAACATAATATGCAACATATATATATGTATACTATATATATATATATATACATACATATATATATGCATGCACAATATGCATATATATATATATATATATATATATATATATATACATATATATATATATATATATATATATATATATATATATATATATATATATATACATATATATATATGTTGTGTGTGTGTGTGTGTTGTAACGTGTGTAAACTACGTGTAGTAATGAGTCATACATGATGAATCAGGTGTACGAGAGGTTAATTTTCGGGTGAAATGTCATTGTTGTGTGTCATGTGATATGGGTGTAAAGTAATAGATGACGAATGACAAGACCGGGCACTCGAGGTACATAAAGATATTATATCAGTATCCAGAAGGGACTGATGATGGGCAATATCAAGTCTGTGACTATAAAAGTTATGTTTATGAGATAATCAGCCTTCATAGTCTTGTATGGTAGTACACTACTTTGATAAAATAAAGTATAGCACAATTCACACTAAATTAACCCGTGAACTAACCAAGTTACTCACATTATATATTTCTATATAAATTATATATATATATATATATATATATATATATATATATATATTGTTTTGTGGATTATGCATGATTCGTGCGTCTCATACACATCCTGTGACCCGTGGTATAGCTCAAATGTTGTTTTAATGGCTGAGATTTAAGGGTTTAGGTCTAGTATCTGTCCAGGAGTGTGCCAGCTGTGCAGCATTCTCATTTTCATCTTTCGGATTTGAAGGTGTCCATTCCATGTGTCCCTTTACTTCTTTCTGATCGTGCAACTCGTCGGTTGGAGGACAATGATCTGTGGCATTCTAAAACAACCCTAAACATAAACCCAACCCATCACTTATCTGTTTATATACCCATGCGCATCCAGGGCATTGCAATTCTGTCCATTTAAATGAATATGCAGAGATAATAATATGTGGCATTTTAACATGATCCTAAACCCCAAATTATTATCATTACTCATCTCTTTTTACACCCATACACCCCAGGGCATTGCAGTCCTGCCCATTGAACCGGGTCTCCGCAAGGCAGTGATCTGTGGCATTTTAACACAGACGTCGGTGGATCCCGCACTGGTACGGACGGCTGTGTGGGGGGTGCCATTTCTATTTATAGAATTTAGAGTGGCTAGTGTGGATAGGGAAGCCACGAGGAGTGGTCCATCGAATATACAGGAGATCTCTCAGGCGATGAGGTGTGCCATTGTACCGTGTCCGTTGGGGTGCATCTAATCTGGAAGTGCTTATTATGTATATATATATATATGTACGTACGCATGTATGTATCTACTTATGCATGTATTTGTCTACGTATGGATATGTATATATGTATGTTTGTATGTATGTTTGTATGTATTTATGTATGCATGTTTTTCTATATATATATATATATATATATATATATATATATATATATATATATATATATATATATATATATATATATATATACCTGTACATATTACATTTATATGAGCAGATTTTCACAAATACATCTACTAGCCACCCTTACCTTCACCAAATACCCGTATTCCAGTGATTTGTTCAGAACAAATGTTTCAGAAATCGGTGAAGAGATCGTTCAGAGTATCGGGGTACTGTCGTGTGTGCTCAGCGGAAGTGCGCGTTTGCAACCATCCTTGCACTCGGATATGCATGTATCATGGCCGATAATCAAATGCACACTTTGTGACCATAAAGGTATGATTTGTGATTTTGTCTGAATGATTTCGCATGCCTTACAGCGTAGCGATCAGAATGTATGGTTATAGTTGTTTATACAGCGAATGAGTGCATACTATTGATTGACCATAGTGATTCTCACATAAGTGTGGTTTCTTCATTATCGGCAATACAACCGTTTTTCATCTCTTTACACCCGATCGATTTACCTGTGTTGTCAGGACGCTATTCGTAGGAATATATATATATATATATATATATTATATATATATATATATATATATATATATATATATATATATATATATATATATATATATATATATATATATTGATATATATATCACAGCATATATATGTATGTATTATGTTTGTGTGTATATGTATGTATGTATATAAGTATGTTTTCAGGTATGTTTGTTTGTGTGTGTGTGTGTGCTGTATGTATATATGCATACATACACACACACACACATACATATATATATATATATATATATATATATATATATATATATATAACGTTGTTACTGATCGCTTCACTCTTATTTTTACATACCGCTTTTATACAGGTCACTCGCCAGAGAAACAAGGAACAGTGGTTTGAGTATGTCATAGTATATTCCGTATGCGATAAAGTATATTTCTGTTATACCATGTGTTTAGGTATTTTATTGTATATCGCAAATGTATTGAATCTAGTTTTCTTCCAACGTATACGTTTGGGTATGCCGTTGTCTATTGCTTATGCGTTTGAGTATATTTCTGGCCCCCGTATGCGTTTGAGTATGGCATAGCCTTTGTATATGGTATAGAATATTGTATACGTGTGATGGTAAACTTCTTTTGTAGCCGGCGTGTTTGTGTTGGTGAGCCTATATTGTGTATGTATTATGTTTTATTTATATTACCTATGTGTTTATCTCTTTGCATATCGCCTGTTTGTTTGAGTTTGTCATATACTATGCATGTGCTTGAATCTGTTCTCATTTCGTGTAGTTTGATAGTTTGAGTGCGAGTGTTTGTATGAATCTGCTATTCATCGGACTAAATATACAGGTGCACGTACAATCCTAATTCAGTCTGTGTGTACTAGTTTTTTTGAGGATTTCTATTGTTCACGAGAAAGCACTCGATGCTTCTGGGATGTTTCTCGGAGAGCATTGTAAGTTGAAATTTATGGCCCCAATCGTAATAGAGTTGCCATGCCCACCTACTTACCTTACATTACACTTGCTTCGATTTTTTTGTTTGACTCGAACTCTGGTCTTGAATCTATCTCGATGTCCTCTCCATAGTCTATTAAACCTGTGGTGATGGATATATATTCACTTGATGTTAATTATATTTGCACTACTATTCTAACCTGATCATACTTGTCCTAATCTATTAAATATGTGGTCTTGTAGTTACTCTCGATGTGATCCACATCTGCACTTCCATTTCAACATGATCATACTCACACTACCATTTCAATTCGAACACATCTACCGCAGTATATTTAACCTGTGGTCTTGCATATACTCCTGATGGTAACCACACCTGCACTACTTTTCTAACATGAACGTTCTTGGCCCACAAACCTCCACAACCAGTCGCCCCACAACACGTCATGGCATTCACCCACTTGCTGGAGACCTGTCTAGTGGCAGCTACAGAGATTCCCGAGGGCGACAGCAAGTGAGTGGCTGACCTCGTGTTAGACGTGTTTGTCGTGATGTTATAGGCATGGGTGTGTACACATGTGTATACAGTGGTTGTTGGTATGTTCACGTGTGTGGGTACAGATGTATATAGTGGTCCGTGATGCTATGGGCATGTGTGTGTATTCGTATACACAAGGAGATTTGAAATGATGTGTGCATGTGTTGGTCCTCATATGTATATATCCCTATGTTCCTCTGTGCTAACCCACTACCCCCAATGACTTATATCGTACCGCCCGCCAGCGTACTATCACTTCGAGAATATTTAATATTTTGCAATCGTACTGCACGTCATATGTACCAGACTAAGCGATATTCCTATATAACAAAATCACAAATACGTGTGTATTATCACTTCATTCGAATTCTCCAGTCACCCTCAATGTACTATTTCTCCGTCTGATAACTCAATGTTAGGCTCTGCTTCGGCCGGGATACCTGGCGCGCGGGTCGCAACCACATTCGTATTTTTTTGTCATCCCCACTACATTGTCCCCACATCAGCGTCTTCGTGTGATGACTAACTTCGCCCTGAGTGTATGAGGGGTACCAGAGGGGTTTCGATTCACTTATTGCATCATAAACATACTTGCTATCACAGTGTGGTGACTAGCTTAGCCCTATCTCTGAGGCGTGCGTACCATCACCTATCTGCGCCGGTTGGAGAAACGGCCGTATCCACAGCCAAATCTGCAAACGATCGCTCAACGCCCCCCGCCGATGTGTCAGCGTTGCTGCGATTTTTGTTAATGCATTCTTCCCTTGCTGTTCGAATCGCAATCAGGTGCGTATATATCTATATATATATTAATTTAATTATATATATTTATGTATGTGTGTGTTCAATTATACTATATATATATATGTGTGTGTGTGTGTTTCTTCACACAGCTTGTACGTAAATTGACCTATATATTATGCTTCGTCATGTACACGCCTTTTGAAGGGCTGTTGTTTACATACTGTTCAACTGTTTTTCCTTTGCACAAACGTCTTTATCGCTTGCTACTCATGATGTTTTACCTTATACAAAGTACTTACTTGCCTTTCTGCACTGATATCCCTCAATATAGTGTGTCGTTCTCTGCTTTATTGACCCTCACCTCAAGATCGCAAACCGCTCCGTCCACCTCCAATGCTGTGATAAGCGAACCAGACTCCCGCCAACAGAGAGTATGTGGTCATTACTTTGTACATTTTATTTGTTTTATTTTCCATATAGTTATAACAGTTTATATATATATATATATATATACTTATGTATACTTGTATATGTATATGTACATGTACATGTACCTCTATATATTATTTATACGTATATACATGTCTGGCTGAGTAGATGGTCAATATTATTAGCCAGAGGCGTATACAGAAGTCAGCGAACCAATAGCATGTGGATCATTTTGAAATATACACAGATGTGTGCAGGTATTTCTGAACAAGATTCAGGACCATATATTTATATAATTATATGTGTCACACTTCATTTTATTTATTAACGTTTAGTAGATACGGGTCGAAGCGGCAACTACTCAACCCACAAAACCTTACTCAAACAGCACGATTTACTTATTCTTGAGCTGTGCATGCGTGTGTGCATATATAGTCCGCGCAAGTTGGCCATACTCCTGTTGACGTATACGGCAATGGAGCAGTATTGTGTCAAGATATTACACGTGTAATATATATACAACTAGACTGTATCGAGCGACCTATTCTCGAGTGACCAGTATATTACACACGCCCCTCTCATAGAAAAACCATATATCATGAGACTTCAATCACATTTTGTGCTATTTTTCTCGAGTGACCTGTATATTATACACGCCCCTCTCACAGAAACAGCAAGAGCTCGTCATCAATGCCCTCAAACAGTGTATGCGCATGTGCAAGGACGATCCACGAACGCTGGAGACACTCCTGCTTACCTGTGGTCAGTTGGGCCGAACTTCGGAGCACGAGGCTTTTCTGGAAGTCATCCTGGTATCGCTGATGCCGTATGTGGCGAGTACCAGTCTCAGGCTGCGCGCAGTGGCTTGGGCGGAGATGGCCGGCAGTGCGCGATGCAGAGGTATCGTATCATCCGCAACACCTCTGTGAATATATATGCGCATGTTTCATCTTTATTACACACACACATGTTATATATATATATATATATATATATATATATATAATGTATATATATATTTATATTTACGTATTTATATATATATATATATATATATATATATATATATATATATATATATATATATATATATATATATATATATATATATATATATATATATATATATATATGTGTGTGTGTGTGTGTGTGTACAGTTTTTTCTGCTGTTTAGGCACCGCATGTGGCAAGCACCCGCCTGAGGCTGCACGCAGTGGCTTGGGCGGAGATGGCCAAGGGTGCGCGATGCAGAGGTGTTGTATATATACCGGTATAGATAGCCATGCATCTACCGGTATAGATGCCTATTAATATACCGGTATAGATATCCATGTAAATACCGGTATAGATATTCATACATATACCGGTGTAGATACTCATATATATACTGGTCTAGCATGTGCCGGTACAGATACCCATGTCTATACCGTTATAGTTACTTATGCATATATGAGTATAGATACCCATGTATATTCCTGAATGTGTTGTAGTGTTCTATATCTGTCTGGTGTGTCTTGGAATGCGAGCGTGAGTTTGATAATACAAACCTTGACCTGGCTGCACAACACCGCTCCCGCATACGCTCACGATCTAGGACGGGCATTCATATATCCGCTTCTTCTTTGTATCCTATTAATACACAACAAACCCTATAACCGCCCCCCCCTCGAACTAATACACATCAAACCATATAACCGCCTCCACCCCAAAAAAAAATACACAACAAACCCTAAAATTTCCCCAACTCAAACACATACTTATCCTAATAGTACACAACAAACCATATAGCCCCCCCCCCAAACACATCTAATACTGAATATAATATACACAACAAACCTAGAATCCTCCAACTCAAACACATACTGGGAACCGTCAGTAACTAAGTGTATATCTATCTGTGCCCTACCTCTACAGGAATCTCAGCCACGGACCTTCTGATGCCGAACTTCGGAAGTATTGCAAGCGCTCTACTGAAGTTGCACAACACGGCACCCTCATGCGCTTATGATCTCGCGCAGGCACTGGATGTCCGAGGCCCGGATGCTATTTTATCTTTCAACCAATCGCTGCTACCCTACCCTACTCCCAGGTAGGTTGAATTTATTTTTTTAGCTGCGGTTTCCGTTACTATATATATATATATGTGTGTGTGTGTATGTATGTATGTATGTATGTATAAATATATAAACATACATATATATATATATATATATATATATACATAACATAACATACATATATATATATGTATATATATATATATATATATATATATATATATATATATATATATATATATATGTATATGTATATATATACATATATAATATGCCATGTATGTATGTTTGTGTATGTATATATTATATACATACATATACACACCTTTGATGCACGTAACACATGCATATGTATATAAAAATATACTAATATATGTGCATGCGTGACAATGTGTGTGCGTGCGTGTGTGAGTGAGCAAGCGCATGTACGTACGTGGTGCATTATGTATGTACGTATTAATGTAATGTATATGATATATGTATATATATATATGTTAATATTATTATTAATATGATATATAATATTATTATATTATTATATACAGAACAACATATAGTGGCCATTATGTAATAATAATATACGCACGTATGTAATGCATGTGCATTATACAGTAAACATATGTAAAACCACATCATCATCACGCATGCATGCATTGGTTATAATTATTTTGTTTTATTTCATTTATTATAGCCATATTAATATATATTATGTATATACATATGCATGCATGTTATGTAATATGTATGTATATATATACCATATAATGCATAACCATAACAGTATATTATGTATTGTGGATATTGGAATACATGTATAATAATACAATACATAGCATATGACACACATACATGTGCATATATATATTATATTAATATGCCATACACATGTATGTGTGTGCATATTGGTACATAATATGCAATTGCATGATTGTGTATGTTAACCCAGTACGTACACATATTGTATGCGTAATATTACATGTAATAATATTAATATGGCACAATAATACATGTTGGCTACATATACAGTGTTATGTTGCATAATTCATGTCATGCATGTATATTTATGTATCATACAATATTATTGTATATAACAATAATAACTATTATTATATATAATAATAATTAATATATATATATGTTGACATGTATATATATTATTAATATATAATGCATATCACATATTACATACATAACCACATGTATATTGCACACACATATGTACATGTGTATTGTATGTACGCATATTACTCAATAATCCATATGTTATTATGTATTATATTGCATATGCATAAAATGTGCCATTACATCGTATCATGTTGCATAATATCATTGTTATGTTATATTATATAATGTATGATATAATGGCTACATCCAATATACATTAATAGCCACATAGCATATACACATTATTATATACATACATACATAATACGTACGCATTATAATATATATACATGTGTATGTATATAGCATATGTATTTACATATAGATATGTATACATGATATCTTCAAATTACTAATATGTTACATATATGACATAATATATTACTACATATATAAAAACATATATACATTATATGTTACATATATATTATGGTTATTGTATTATATGCCACATAATATGTATTATATATACATATATTATTATACATTACAATATGTATATTACATGATGCAAGGCAATTGATGATTGCTGCGGGGAGGTGATTGATGTGTATGTACGCATGCATGTATGTTAATACGTAATATACACATTATTATTATGTTTATATATATAATCACATTGTATTAATATGTATGTATACATATTAATATTATATATGTATATACACATACATATTGCATACATACATACATGCAATGCATGTATTTCCATGCATATTTACATTTATATATATCAATCCATATATATGTATATATATACATATATATATATATATTACTATCATACATGCATACATATATATCAACCTTATACCATATAACATATATATATGATGTGTGTGTGTGTGTGTGTTTATATATATATATATATATATGTAGATAGATTTTTTAGATACATATATATATATACATACATATATATATATATATATATATATATATATATATATATATATATATATATATATATATATATATATATATATGTATATATATATATTCCCCGATATGATCCTAAAACTTGGGTAGTGGATACCATGTTGCTTATCGCAGCAATAGAATTGAGTGCAATAGAATCGAACGCATTAATGCCCTGAAGACGCCGTATAGCCCGTGGACTTTACTTTGCTACACCCTGTACCACACCGGTCTATATCAAGAATGAATTGTTCGGACTATCGAATATAGCCGACGTAATTGTGCGTATTTATGTCATAAACGTTTGGAATGTGTTCCGTCTTTTCATTAACTCATTCTGTGCTTGACCACGTCATGTATATCATTTATATTTAGAATGCATCTGTCTTGTTGGTTCCTCATCTATAAGCGCTTACCTACCTCATCTATTTTCAGAATGCATTCGTTTATGCTCATTGGATAGCTTGCGATGGACTGCTGTCCTGGTGGGGAGGATGAACGACATACCTGATCTTCTTATCGAATCAACACATCATATATTTGGTATGTATTTTGTATATATTATATATATATATATATATATATATATATATATATATATATATATATAGCAGGAGGGCCTTGTAATAGAATAATTACATCATATTTTTGGTAAGTATTCGGTATATAGTTGTTTATAATAGTTCAGTGTATATGTATAGTATAGTAGTAGCGTATTTATAGTAAAAAGGGCCTTCTAATCGATTCAACGCATCATGTATTTGGTATGTTCTCTGCATATTGATTGGGTTGTACAAAAATTTTAATCGTAGTATACAAGTTTATATTGTGCATACGTAGGAATTTGTGTATTTTTTAAGTTGCAGAGTGGATCTTTCAATGAAATCCACACAACAATTATTTGTATATATAATTTTAACATAATGTATAAATATGAATTCTCCTCTTATGTGTGTATGTGTGTATTGTTCAAGTTATAAAAAGTACCTTCTAATTAGTTATGTATATCATATATATATATATATATGCGTGTCTTTATAAATTAGAAAGGTGCATCTGTTTAAATGCACGCATCATTTTTTTGGAACTATCTGCTTGTACGTTCTTTTGCATGTATTATTCTAATACATCATTAGGTACATGTTCTAGATATGCATCCGTGTGTGTGTTTAGACAAGCATGTATCTGAGACTGTATGCATAGGAATGAGGACAACTAATTATCGTACATGTATATCAATGGCAAAGAGAAATATCTGATAGACAATCACACCGTAGTATTCTCAAAATAGTTCCTCAATCGAATCCAAGATACATTACTCGGTATTGGGACAGCACATATCTCTCCTCAGGATCTATATCTACGGGATCAGCTTTAGGGTTTTAAGGTTTTATAGGCTCAATCGTGCACGAACCCACCCCTAACTCGATCACACAAGCATAGCGTCATCACATTTCAATGAAAACATGTTCTATTGCAAATATATCATCCTACAACTCAATTACACTACCTTACTGTCGTCATGGTTGAATACCTTTCAATCTAATCACGCACATTCCTACTGACTATTATCACAACCCATCTGTTTCTATGGCTTGCAAATTAGAGAATACCTCATACGTGGTCTCTATGCAGTTCGTGCTGACTGCCACCGAACAAACAAATCCCAAAGCTATGCCGGATGCAGTACATCCATACATACAGACATACATACATATATACATACATATATTTATATACATACATACATAAACAGTCTTATCTCACATCACATTCCCATTCAATATAATCGTATGAGTCATATCTCATATTGCATATTCCCTCTCAATATGATCATATGTATGTTTATAGTCTTATCTCATAACACATATTCCCTCTATCAAATGTATGTTTATAGCCTTATCTCATATCACATATTCCCACTCAATATGATCATATGTATCAATAGAGTTTTGTCTCATATCACACATTCCCTCTCAATATGATCGCAGCACATCTGTTTACGAAGGGTCTGCACCCAGGAGACGAGCTCAAGCGTAGCATTCAGTTTGTGTTGACCGCTTCCGAGATCACAGCGCTGAGTGATCTTCTCAGTGCTAACCTGGCAGGACTATTAAGTCAATTGGTTATGGCCTCAGCAGACAGTCCCAAGCGAAATGCAGACGCAATCCGTGCACTAAAGTATACCGCCCGCGAGGTGACTGCACACCAGCATGAGCATGATGGCAGGTGTGGGAATGTTTACGTATGTGTATATTTGTGGAT
>LUCW03001639.1:42500-73203 GCA_001586965.3 Sphaeroforma sirkka
GAGTTGTGGGTATGTATGCATATATATATATATATATTTATGAATATAGCTATATATATATATATGCATATATATATATATATATTTATGAATATATATATATATATATATATATATATATATATATATATATATATATATATATATATATATATATATATATATATATATATATATATATATATATATAATATGTTTATATGGATATATGTTAGGATATATATACTAGGACATTTGGATGTGGACGTGGATGTGAATATGTGTATGTTGTATACGAGTATATGTGCATCTAGTTTGTTCGTGGCTCGCGCCTGCTTGGCCGTACAGTCGATGTAGCGATATCCCGCACCAGTCGTTTCACTGTGTTGTGATGCTGAATGGAGCCAGGCGAAGCATCTGCAGGAATTAGTGTAAACCCCTTCCACAAACCTGCATGCGACGAATGATCTCGAGGTATGATAAACATTTCACCCTCAAACCCTATAACCCTAACCCCTGAAGACGCTGAGTTTATAAGTACGTTACCTTTTCTCTTCGTGTCACAGCACTACGACCAAAAAGACTATTTCACCAACCTGCGTGCGGCAGTGGACCTTAAAGCGTTGTATTGGCTCAAATCTGCTCGCTTAGCGCGGCTCAGCGGAAGGCACCAAACGGCATACCGAGCACTGCTACAGGCAGGCAACAACAAAAAGCCACCCCCGAAGTACCACATAGAAAAGGTGTTGTGCATATAATGGGCTTGTGGTTTTTATATGGGAGGTTTATCGCTCACATGGGATGTGTATGTGGGGTTGTCGTGTGGAAGTACAAATTGTTCCGTGGACGTTTAGTTTAGGCTGACGTGCTGTGCATATAATAGTTACGTAGTTAATACGAAAGGTTTATCATTTACATGGGATGTGTGTGTGGAAATAAATGTTGTTCCGTTAATGCTTAGTTTAAGCTCAGTTTAAGCTCAAACCTAAATGTGAGCGCGGTTAGGCGGTAGACACCAGAATTCTTAGCGTACACTGCTACGAAGAATAACATTACGAAACCACCTTCAAAATACTGCATTGAAACGGTGCTTCATTCTATATACTAAACGGCAATATTTCATAGTATATTATACCTGTTTAATCATTGTTAATTGTGTGTATGAGCCTGCATTTTCTAGTATCTATTTCTACTACACATATAGTTATCCATACATACATCATTTCAGAACCAAATATGCATACATACATTTATATATATATTTATATATATATATATATATATATATATATATATATATATATATATATATATATATATATATATATGTATATGTATGTATGTATGTATGTATGTATGTATGTATGTATGTATGTATGTATGTATATATGTGTGTGTGTGTCTGTGTCTGTGTCTGTGTCTGTGTCTGTGTCTGTGTGTCTGTGTGTCTGTGTCTGTGTGTCTGTGTCTGTGTCTGTGTCTCTGTGTCTGTCTCTGTGTCTGTCTGTGTCTGTGTCTGTGTCTGTGTGTCTGTGTCTGTGTCTGTGTCTGTGTCTGTGTCTGTGTCTGTGTCTGTGGCTGTGTCTGTGTCTGTGTCTGTGGCTGTGGCTGTGGCTGTGGCTGTGTTTGTGGCTGTGGCTGTGTCTGTGTGTCTGTGTCTGTGTCTGTGTCTGTGGCTGTATCTGCATCTGTGTCTGCGTCTTTATCTGTGTGTGTGTGTGTCTCATGTGTGATATATATATATATATATATATATATATATATATATCGGGCTCAAAAACACTCTCATCAAGTACTCACAGAACCCTACGTTAACTACACTATACACTCCTACATTCCCATATCCCCTAAGACTACATGCACATTTATCTGTCATACTACACTCTAATATTCCTATTTATTACACTCCAGGCGAAGATGTTTCTCTCACAGGGGAGGGAGCATGCAGCACTGTCTGAGCTGAAGGCGTTCTTTGATCCTAACGCAACGGGTGTTCACACTGAAGCACACGGAAAGGCTGGGCTGTTGCTGGGCCAAATAATGAAGAGGAATGGAGTTGCACACTCGAACAACATCATACTGGTGTTCAAACAGGTCTGTGTATCTGTTTGTTTCTCTGGGAGAGTGTGATCCTTCTAGGGAGAGTATAGTTGCATGTTTACTACAACATACTTATGTATAAACCCGTCAGATGGCATACCCACGGCCTTGCTTTTATTGTGCATGAGTATATGTAAATGCATGTCTTAGTATCTGTGTCACTCCATGCCATATATAGATGCTTAGCTGCCTTTTTCCAGTCACATATAGCATACATATCTTGTCGTATGTCCCTGTGAATCAACCAGTATTAGTTGCTCCATTCTATTAATAGGAATTAAGGCAGTCCATGTATCCTTTTACTTTGTCGACCCTAACCCGTTTTTACGTAAGCATATTTATATCCATGTCTTCATAACTGTCTACATATTAAACCCTGTAATCTCATCTCCAAGTCATGGATAAGTACATAGGTAGCTCTTGCCCCATCACATGCAACAAACATATATTCGACGGACTTCGTATATACACTTTAGGATTATAGGGTTTTGTAATGTCGAACATTATGTTAATATATAATGTAGGTAGCCCATCTCCGGCCGGACTGGGAGAAGGCGTATTATGTACTAGGTGCGTACTACGAGGAGTTCCGTAGCCTTACAGAAGGCAGTACTGAGACTGTGGATATGATGATCAGGTCGGCTGATATCAGTCGCAGTATCATCCAGAACTACGGACACTCCCTGAGACATGGTAACGTGTACGCATGTTGCGGGTTAACGTTTATGTATGTCTCAATCTTTTATCTGTGCGCATGTATAAAATATTAAACTATACTTTACATGCATGTAAATATATATATATATATATATATATATATATATATATATATATATATATAAGTATGTATATGTATATGTATATATATATATATATATGTATGTACATATATATATATAACTGTGGATTTGAGCATCAGATCAACCGATACCAGTCAGTCGCAGCTAAGTGCTCTGCAGTAAAGCGAATGGTATGACATGTACCTACAAACATTATTTAATTTGTTAACTATGAGCCATCATGAGATAGATGTCCAACTATGACAAAAAAATACGTATATTCCTATATATTTGCGCGCATATATATAGTTAACGTGTATATGATACTCGGCTATATAGATATGTACATATGTATATTGTATATGCATACTCTATATCTAGCTCAATAATATTGTCACCTATCGACCTGCTTACTGTTGATCCGTGTTCCAGTATCTCAGGGGATAGTACATGCTTCAGTCACCAACTACAAGCGCGTATGGACCGACAAATATATCTCCAACGCTACCTTTAGCTTTCTCAAACACTTAATCTCGGTCAATACCCAGCAATACCTAACATATTCTTAGTTTTATCCATCTCTTCTGCCATAGCTCACGCCACACCTCTATACACTCCTCCAGGCACGCAGTACATCTACAGAACCATGCCCATGCTGCTTACTGTGTGGCTAGACTATTCCATGCCTGATTTCACGTCCATGAATTTGAAAGCCGAAGTTAGGAGGTCATGCAGAGCCAAGCTAGAAAGAGCCCTCACACAACGCAATACACTAGTCACTAAACTCATTGACGATCTGCCGGCATATCATTTCTACACGGCATTCTCGCAGGTATGTATATATCATGCATATATATATATATATAAATTTAACTATATATATATATATATAAATATATGTGTGTGTGTATATGTATATATATATATATATATATATATATATATATATATATATATATATATATATATATATATATATATATATATATATATATATGATGTGTGTGTGTGTGTGTGTGTGTGTGTATGTGTGTATGTATGTATGTATATATGTATATATATATATATGTATGTATATATATATATATATATATATATATATATATATATATATATATATATATATATATATATATATATATATATATATATATATATATATATATATATATATATTCGTAGAAATGGTTTGTGTATATGCACAAGCCACATGAATGTTGTGTGTTTATGTCCATTTCTCATGAATGAGTCTCATCTATGTGGTGTTTGTACATACCGTCAGTGATATACAGTGTTTGTGTGGCTGTGAGTGCCTTTACAGAATCTATAATACGCTGACAACTAAACTGATCACTCATCTGCCTACACACAGTACCCTCACAGATCTATCGAACGGGGTTGACTTTGTTGTGCTTGTGCTTGTAGTGCAATTTGACGTGTCTTTCATGTTTAACTTTATTTTGCCAGTCTATGAACCAGATATTGGTAAGAATTTACAACATGTTTCAAACTGATGTCTAGAATTCACGCATCTGCCACTATACAGCACTCATTGCAATTTCACAACTAGTTGACATTGATTCTCATAAGCTTGAATAGTCATTTGACAAGTCTTTTGCGCTGCCCCGTCGACTGTCAGGCATCTGTCACTCCCTACAACCATATGTAGGTACCAATTTACAACATGTATTAAATAGTCTTAAGTCTGCCAACTATCCGCCTCTTGTATCCCGAATAAACGACATACCTTTTTTTATTTATCATGTCGCATATCTTTTATCGCATTTGATCTCTACCCAGATTCTGTCGCGTATCTGTCATTCCACGGATTCGATCTTTGCGGTTTTGGAGCATATGATTCTAAAGGTGCTCCGTGAGTACACTCATCAGGGACTGTGGGCTGTGATGAATGTCGACGCCTCAATAGTCCCACGCCGACAGGAACGATGCAAGGCTATACTGCACTTGCTTTCTCGCAAGGTATTGTATTGCACAAACCGATATTGTGTGTGATTCATATAAGGGGTATTTGTTTTTGGGGGGGGTGTACGCAAATATATATATATATATATATATATATATATATATATATATATATATATATATATATATATATATATATATATATGATATATATTTGTATATATAGATATGTAGATATATGTAGATATATATATACATATATATATATATATATATATACATGTGTATGATGTTATATGTGTGTGTGTGTGTATATATATGTATATATTTATATATGTATATATATATATATATATGATGATATGTGTATGTGTTATTATTATATATATATATATATATATATATATATATATATATATATATATATATATATATATATATGTATCTGTATATATGCATGTAAATGTATAAGTATAAGTATGCGTATAATGTATTGTGTGTGTGTGTGTGTGTGTGTGTTTGTGTTTGTGAGTGTGTTGTGTGTGTGTATATATATATATGTGTGTGTTTGTGTCTGTGTCTGTGTCTGTGTCTGTGTCTGTGTCTGTGTCTGTGTGTGTCTGTTCGTGTGTACATATGAATACCTGTGTGTTAGTGTGTGAAATCATTTTTCTTGTGCGTGTGTGTGCTGAGTGTGAATACTTGCGTATACATATCCATATTAATCTTCATTTCTGATTTCCACATGGCTGTCACGATACGCATAAATGGAAAGTATCTGCGCCAGTCAAGAACTGCCGCCTATTGTGCGTTTCGCTCAAAAGTTTTACCTACATCTTCACCTGAATATGTATGACGAGGCATTTTTACGTGTAGCTAGAGAACTAGTGATAGGTAGTTCCGCACCAACATACAACAATCGTTTCGATTTTACACCTGAGCATTCTATACGTCTGTCTCCAATACTCAGGACAAGGATATCTCAGCACTTGTCAAGAACTACCGCCTGCTGCGTGACTCGCTTATAGATGTGTGCGACAAGAACGTGCCTACCGGTAGCAGCACGGTGGTCAACATCGACCACTTCAATCTCAGGCGCAAGGCTCCCTTCCAGGTCTGTATGGCTATGTATATATGTATATATCGTATCTTTTCGGTCTATATATATAAATCTATATATATATATATATATATATATATATCGTCTCGTTTCGACCTATGTGCATACATGAATGCATCTATGCGCATGTGTGTGGAAGTGTGTGTGTGGTTTTGTATTTGTATATGGATGCACTGTCGTCTACTGTTTCGCCCGAACTCTAAACATATACATATGTATGTATGTTTTAACTTAAAGATCTTCGATTCTCACTTACTCTATAGGCTGTGGTGCCGCTCTCCTCCACGCTGACAGCAAGGCTGCCCAATGTCAGGTGAGTCAATTATATATATATAGGTTTGTGTGTGTGTGTGTGTGTGTGTGTGTGTGTGTGTGTGTATATATTGTGATATCCCTCCAACTTGCTACTACGAGGATATCACAAAGCTGCGATCTATGGGTTCGATTCCCCGATTTCCAAAACTTTTCTGCGATAGCGTGTTGTCGCAGCGCTACTGAGTCCTGGGGACAAGGAGACTCGTGCCTAATAGGTTACAGTTATGTGCTACCCCCGTAGTAGCAAGTTGCTTAACCACTCTTACTGTGGGGATATTACAATGTATATATATATATATTGTACATATATGTTGTATTATATAAATATACATGTGTGTGTGTGTGTGTGTGTGTGTGTGTGTGTGTGTGTGTGTGTGTGTGTGTGTGTGTGTAAATTTATAAACCTGAACTCAAACCTCGGACCCCTCGACCCAAACAGGCACGCCCGGTCAGACCCTACCAGACCGCACTCTCCGTTCCCCGCGAGTGTACCCACTATCTACAACTTCGGAGACAAAGTGGAGGTGCTGCAGTCCCTGCAGGTGTGCCCACACAGCTGTGTGACAGATGGTCGTATGGTTTATGTACTGGTACTGCTAACTGTCCCCTGCAAGGCCTGTGTCTCTGGAAAGTTGGGTTGTATACGCACGTGTCCAGTACAGAGAGCTGTATGATTGTTCTTGATACGTATGTGTTACGTACATGTGCCTGTGCCTAGGAAGGACAGGACGTTGTACACGTGACGATTCTGTCACCCACACCTAATCTTCATGAGCAATGTGTGAATGTGTGTCTGTCTATGCCCAAATGGCAACGTATGTGGCATACAGCTCAGACTATCTCGCACAGTCTTGGCAACGCCTTCTGGCCACCACCTACTTGACAGGCGATCTATTTATAGAACCCGCGTGCACAATCGAGTGTTGTATTTCTGGTTATTCCTGTACTTGTTCTGGCCTACCGCCTCTATATCTCCGTTTGGGTACGAAGGCAACATATAGGAAACCGAATCTCTCTAACTGTAGCACTTAATGTTCTGTACATTTAACCCGCAAGAAATTGATGCTTCTGGGTGGTAAGGGCCAGGCCTACCTGCTTCCATGTTGTATTTTCGATATGAGACTCAATCTGTGCCACTATGGTAACGGATATCTACTTTCAAAACCTTAAATGACTAACTCTCTCGGGCAGCAAAAATTTGATATGTACGTCCAGGTCATATACTTACAACATGTAAACCTTTTTATCCGCATTTAGTACCTAGATCACGACCCTGTATATTCGTTTTTCTCTCATCTAGAAACTTAATACGTTAGCCCTGCTGGGCAGTGACAGCCAGAGCTACGTGTTCTTCTTGTACTTATCACATACCATTACCCATCCCTGTGACACATGATATCTTATTACTAGAAACCCGAAGAATTAACTCTGTCCCTGTGGCAACTTAATATTCTAATTTTAGAAACCCAAGAAGCTAACCCTGCTAGGCAGTGACGGCCAGAGCTACCTGTTCCTGTGCAAACCCAACGATGACCTGCGCACCGACAGCCGTGTGATGGAGTTCTATTCGATGATCAACAAACTGCTTCGGAGAGACGCTGTGGCAAGGTGCGTACGTCACCCATTCTATCTATAGCTCATTCCAAAGTTAGTAGTCCTACCTACATATTCTGGAACATCGGTTCTTCGCATTGCACTGACAAGCATAGGCGCTCATGTATCACATCGCATGGATCATCCGTTCTCTTTGCAGTTTTAGGGTTAGTACTTCATGTATCTCATCAACTGACACATTCATACGCTCGTCCGTGGCAGGTTTAACCTTTCCTTCTCCAAGCCCATTTTCACGCACTATTGTTGTATGCTCCAAGCACCCAGATGTTTGTCAACCTGTACCATCATGCTCTTATGTTATTATTTCTCTTGTTTTTTTTTTGTTTGTTTATATATATATATATATATACATATAGATCTATATATATATATATATATATATATATATATATATATATATATATATATATATATATATATATATATATATATATATATATATATTACATATATAATATATATGTTAACATATATATATATATATATATATATATATATATATATATATATATATATATATATATATATATTACATATGTGTGTTATGTGTGTGTGTGTGTGTGTGCGTGCGTGCGTACGTGCGCGTGTGTTTGTGGGTGGGCGTGTGGGTGTGGTGTGTGTGGGTATATATATATATACGTGTGTGGGGGGGTATATATATATGTGTGTGTGTGCGTGTGTATATATATATATATATATGCGCGTGTGTTTGTGTGTGTGCGCGTGTGTGCGGGGTATGTATATATATATACGTGTGCGCGCGTGCGCGCGCGCGCGCGCGTGCGTGTTTGTGTGTGTGTCCGTGTGTGTGTGTGTGTGTGGTATATATATATATATATATATATATGTGTGTCTGTGTCCTGTCCCTGTGTCCCAGGTGTGTGCGTGTTTGTGTGTGTGCTGTGCGGGGGGGGGTATATATATATATATATATATGTGTGCGCGCGTGCGCGTGCGTATATATATATATATATTATTGCGCGTGTGCGCGCGGTATATATATATATATATATATATATATATATATACGCGCGCGCGCGCGCGCGGCATGTATGTGTATATATATATATATATATATATATTGTGTGCGTGTGGTATATATATATATATATGCGCGCGCGCGTGCGCGTGTGTGTGCGGGTATATATATATATATATGTGTGTGTGTGTGTGTGTGTGTGTGTGTGTGTGTGGGGTATATATATATATATATGTGTGTGTGTGTGTGTGTGTGTGTATGTATATATATATATATGTGTGTGTGTGTGTGTGTGTGTGTGTGTGTGTGTTTTACAACGAATGGCTTATCCACCACACTCCATCGCTTCATTCTGTGGTCCAGGCATCAGAATCTGTGTATCCGGACATATGCGGTGGTCGTGCTGAACCATCGCAGCGGAATGTTGGAATGGGTGCATCACACGGAAGGCTTCAGACATGTAAGTTCTTATGTATTAGTAGTCTCTGACACCACTTCTTTTCGCCGTGTACATCTCTAAGTAGAGTTCATGAGTCTGTGTTTAGGTTTCAGTCACGTAATTTGTTCTGTATTAGTAGTGTCTAGCACCTGATCTCTACGCCGTGTGTATATCTCTATGTAGTGTTATTGTGTCTGTGTTTATTCTTCACATATGCACGTTCTTTTCTACTAGTAGTCTCTGACATCTCATTTACGCTATGTGTAAATCTCTAAGGAGTGTTCTCGTGTCTTTGTTTATGTTTCAGATATGTAAGTTCTCTTGTATTATTATCACTGACACCTCAACTCTACGCTGTGTGTATATCTCTAACTAGTGTTCTTGTGTCTGTGTTTATACTTTAGATGTGTAAGCTCTCTTGTATTAGTAGTCTTTGACATCTCACCTCTGCGCTGTGTGCTAATTTTTTCGTTGTGTGATTGTATGGAAGGACGGATAAATTTATAACAGATTTATAACTGTATGCGTGTTTGAATCAGGTATACGTGTTGTTACACCTCACGTATTCAATAAAAAGGTCTTTACCTACCTATTTAACCCATCAGCGTCAGCCGTGGTCTGCTATTAATAGCACACGTGAGTATTGCTATTATTAGCTCACGTGTGTGTTGCTATTAATAGCACACGTGAGTATCGCTATTAATAGCACACCTGAATATTGCTATTAATGCCACACGTGAGTATTGCTATTAATACCAAACGTGAGTATTGCTATTAATAGCACACGTGAGTTTTGCTATTATTAGCACACCTATGATATTGCTATTATTAGCACACGTATGGTATTGCTATAAATAGCACGCGTGAGTATTGCTATTGATAGCATAAGTGAGTATTGCTATCGACTATTGACTCCTGCAGACATACCGGAAAATCTTAGCCACCATGGGCAGACGAATATCAATGTCAGACCTTAAGAGACCCTACGACAAACTGACTAAGGAGGAGAAGCGAGATCCAAAGGTAAGACTATGGTGAGAGTGCACATCTTCACCCCATACTACATAGAACATCTCTGAACTCTCAACAACTCTGAACTCTAGGCTGTAAACTCAACATTAAGACACTGAGGAGTGTGTTCGTATAGTATCGAATTAGAATTTTATGTATGTATATGTATTGTATAATATATATATATGCGTAGACTACTATATTTATATATTTATATATATATATATATATATGTATATATATATATATATATATATATATATATATATATATATATATATATATATATATATATATATATATATATATATATATATATATATATATATATATGTCTATGCGTAGACTACTATTTATATATATATATATATATATATATATATATATATATATATATATATATATATATACATATTTTTATATTCATATATATATATACATATATATGTATACATGACTTCCAAGCTTACTGTGGAACTCAGAGAAGCGCCGTGACAGTTGTGGAGTGCTTTAAAAATCCGACTAGTCGATTACTCTGAGGGTAGCACTTCCGAGTGATTGTAGTGTGTATTTCAAGTTCGCATATTGACGATAGTACAACAGTTGAGCATTCGTTGTGTAGAGGTTTTTAGGGTTCTGCGGGGTGAGATGAGACATTCCTGTTCCCTGACACTTCGAGAGGATTGTCCACAGAGTTCATCTTCCTAATCTGAATTGAGATCTGGTCATATGATATAGGTACAATACCAGAAGCACTTTTCGCTCTAAGGTGTCGATCTAGATTGTGTATCTCACCAAATTCGCCAACCAAAAGTTGGAAGTTTTCACGATTTAACAAGCTGATTCATTGATTTTCCTATCAGGTGATGGTTCCGATTTTCGTCAACCAAATGTTGCCAATGTGGCCGGCCGTGTTTTACAAATGGTTTCTAAATCGGGTATGTCTGGATTGTTGATTGGGTTGTATTTCTCTTGTACAAATTGTTTCCGGATTGGGCAAGTAGTGAATGTATGTTTGAATACACTTGGTCTTTCATGGGTATTTCCTGATAGGATGAATTGCCTGTTCAGACCCCACCCTCCCCCCACACACACACACCCAATACAATGAGTCTTTGTGCTCGTAGCATATGCAGTTCCGATATATTCTAGCTTGCATAAAGGATCATGCCAAGATTAACTGCGTTCTACAAACGGCTTCTTTGCAAAATATGCATCGCACAATAACCAATCCGTGAATATACACAGAACGCCTACATTCAATCCGCTGTTGTATCTTAAGCAGATCACTGCGCAGCAACGCACCTGTTGTACAACTATGCACACACACGCGTATATATTTTTCAACAACACGCGCGTATATATCCACATATTCGTAAAATGTTTAATACGTTTGTAGACCACCATAACCAACGTGTACTACATATATATGACTAGCCCACCACAGGACCGTCACGGACATCAGGCATTCCATATAGCAATATCGTGAAAACAACTATAGATACCCGAAACCTTAAACCCTAATACCCTGAAACTCTAAACCCCTAAACCCTTCCGCAGTTTCCTGAGCCGACCTCCTGGGTGGCCGCAAAGACGTCCTATGCGCGCAGCACAGCGGTGATGTCCATTGTCGGCTATATCATGGGACTTGGAGATAGGTAGGAATGACAACCGAGCGTAGATTCTGAGTCTCGGGTTGATGAGTGTATGAAAGTACTGTGCTACGAGGCTATGTTAGCTGTATGCTCACCTAGAATATAACTATGATCTTGTTTTAATCGTGTGGATGTGTCTGGTTTGTTTAGTGTGTTGTGGTACCGTGGGCAGAGTCAGCTGTGTGTTTTGCCTGTAATGTCATCTCTGCGCCCGCAGCACAGCGCTCCTGCCCATTGTTGTGTGGATTATGGGACTCAAAGAACGGTATGGATGGCACACACTCAAAACATAGCTTTATCCTCGGTTTGTATATAAGAAAAAGCTGTCATTTGGCAGTATAATAGAATCATTTGTTCGTGTGTCGTTAGTATAGTATAGCCATGTTAGCTTCAATGCTTGTCCGTACGGCCAGCTACCAGGAACGTGTCATGTTTATTGTAAACAACATCGTGCGACTCGGAGATGGGTGTGGGAAGGCACCGATCCCTTGCTCAAGAATCAAAACCGGCTGCTTTTCTCAGTATCTATTCTGTGCCAGTTGCTCTGGATAGCAGTGTCTTGGCTGTGTTTCGGCTGTGTGTCAGCAGTCTGTTGTGGCGGTACCTGCACCACCTAACCTGTAGTACAGTGGAGGTATACACTATAGAATACGTCATGGCTTGGTGATGGGGCTTTGGAAATACTATACACACGCGTACAATCTCGTTTGTAGGTTTTTCATACCGGGGGGGTGGGCTGGAGTTTAAGGTTTGAACATCACTCATTCTTTTATTCATTCCGATATCCGCCCGACAGGCACGGGGAAAACATTCTGTTTGATTCAAAATCAGGCGAGATTGTGCACGTGGACTTCAACTGCATGTTCAACGCTGGCAAACTGTTCGAGATACCGGAGCGTGTGCCTTTCCGTCTGACACACAACATGATCGATGCATTTGGGCTCACTGGCTACGAAGGTGTGTGCTAAAAGATATATATATATATATATTAATGTGGGGGGTAGGAGGGGGGGGGAAGAGATGGGGTGTCGGTGAGATGATTTATTTAAATCTGAGTGTGTATATGGGTTCGAATATACCTGCGAGTGCACATTCGACTCAGACACATCATGATTGGTGCATTCGGGTTCACTGGCTACGAACGCGCGTGCAATCGAAACGCTTACGGAAATGAGCGAGGACGCGTGGGTGTCGGTTGTTGGAGTGGGTGCGGGTGGTGCTGTGTGGGTGTGTGGATGGTGTTGTGTGCATTTCTTTTGATGTAGTTCTATCAACGTATGTGTGTGGCAGTTCGGATTATGTACCAATTCCCTACTGTCGTATACACATGATACCTACCAAATGTTTGACTGTGTATGTGGATCGATCCATTGGGACCCACGGGCTATGGAGGTCTGTGCAATCAACACGTTTACGCACAAAAAGAAAGAGTATGTTGTTGGAGTTGAAGTATGTGTGGTGTTGTGTGCGTTTCTCATGTATCCCTATATCAGAGAATTCAAATCGTATGTGTATGTCTCCTTCTGCCTAACACACAACATAGTCGATGTATTTAGGGTCGCCGATAGCGTACAACTTTAAAGCTGAGGGCAGCTTTTATATGTGTGTTTTCACGGACATTCATAAATAAATATAATCAACCTCATTTGCTACTGTATTTCAGTCTTTCTTCCATCTGTGATCGTCATGTATGTCTTACACCACATCTTTTATTAATTCTAATCCATCCCTTTCACTCACCTACGGCTCTCCCTGTGCTGTATCATGTATGTATGTCTTACACCACATCTTTTAATATTTCTAATCCATCCTATTCACTCATCTAGGGCTCTTCCGGGCGAGCTGTGAACGGACGCTGAGTGTTATGCGTAAGGAGATCGACACCCTGATGAGTGTGTTGACTCCGTTTATACATGATCCGGTAGCGGACTCTACCTTCAAAAGCAAGACAAACACCATTAAGACGGTCAACGAAGTGCGCACGAGGCTCAACGGATCTGTAAGTCAGGGAACGAATTGCATAAGTGATGTATATTGGACTGTTGAGGGCGATGAGTGTATCATGTATGCTTAGCTGGATTGGTTTTATGAACGGAATAGTGCTTTGGATACCAATAATTATTGCATATAGAAATCGTCCGTACGTGATGGGTGGCTGAAGTCTGTATTCATGCATATATCGGTGCCACATATGCATAGTCGGGTATGGGCGAATGCGACTACTAGTGACTCTGATATCTGGTAACATGTCGCTGCTCTCGTTTTTGTTTCGTTGCTTGATTTTGGGCTGGGCCTGAGTATACTTATGTATATATGCGTGTGTGCATAGTTTTTTTGAATGCGTTACACACATACCTGCATATATGTGCACATATACACATAATGATATACATACATACACATACCTGCATGCACGCATATAAATGCACATTCACAAATGTATGATATCATTGGCTGCCCTTCTATAAATACTTCATCACATGTGCGCACTTGTGTGCATAATTGAGTACATACACTGAACTTATTCATCTTGTACCAAAACGCAACTATACGGTATAATCACAGAACTTGCCCTTCATGTATCAATCTACGACTATACACGGGAAATATAAAACTTGCCTATCCCGTGTCAAAGTATGTACAGTACAATCATATAACTTGTCCATCCTGTATCAACATGCAATTGTACGGTACAATCACAGATAGGGCGTAAGATGCATGCAAACGAACTCATCGCCTGCTATGTACAGGTGTTCCTATCGGGCGTTCGGCTCATTGTATTTGCACTAGCTTCACTTTCAGTCTTATTCCCGAGGTTAAAGTATACATTTCTGGTGCTTGGTGCAGTCGTTCTCCAGCAGTATAGGTAAACTCATAGTGTCTGTCTCTTTCCTCTTTTGTCCAAAAACAACACAGTCGCACTCGGGATTGCCAATGTCAGTTGAAGGGGAGGTGACCTATCTCATTGGAGAAGCCACATCTGTGGACAACTTATCGCGTATGTATGTCGGCTGGGGGCCCTATTTGTAATGGAGTGTCCTGTGCCGAGGGTAGAATAGTGTATGTCCATCGGCAGGCAAATAAAATTTAGCAAGCTATGTGTCGATTTAATCAAGGCTCGTTCTTGTCCAATATTTCGGAGTGGTAGTATTGCTCATCGTTTTAATGAGCAAGAAGAAAATGTATGCAGTATGAAAAGTGTACTGCGTACCCTGGATGTATGGTTTGCATGTACTTATGATCCCATCTGAACCAATTGCGAAATACAAAATATTATACTCAATTATACGCAAGATGCTTTTGTCATTCGTATATCTAGCGGTAGTCACTATTGTCATTCTGCCTATATCGAAAAAAATCGCTCGTTCAATTTCATATTGGCGACTATGCTTTGCCAGACGTTCCGCAGCAGGGAGAAATTGCTACAGTCAAGAATCTCTAATTCTCGATTGTTTGAATTTCAATCTAAAACTCAGATCCTACTTCAATGGTATAAATGAATTTCTACTGCCTACAAATCACACATCCCATAATCTAAGGTAGAAATAAGCGGGGAAAGTGCTACCATCCGTCGTAAAATTAGTGAAGGATTCGAAAGTCAGTTTCGCCGCCTTAAATTGTTCTTTTTTTTTTCATTTGGAGTTCTTCAAACAATCATAGGTTTTATATTGATAATGAACGGTCAACTTGTCAAAAGTGAAAGATACACTTCCTATTTGCATCATCGATTATGCTTCCCGGACCACACAGATCCTTCTGCAAGCTTGCAGTGACAGAACACAAGCCACTTACCGCGTAAGTATGACTTGTGTGTTCCCGTACTGTAAAAAGGTATGCTACAAAGAGATGCGGAAAGTGGCAAAAGCAAAAGCAAAAACAAAAATAGTAACAGAGGTTAGTATGTGATTCGTTGTATCAGTTTGAGAAGTAGCTCATACGAAAAGAAGTAGCATCGCACACATCGCAAAGACGAACCGAATCTACGTTGTTAGCTGGCCTGTTTAAGTGCGAACGGAGGGATATAGATTGGGCGAGATTGACTACCGTCTACCAAAACTAAAAGATGCTAGTTACGACAAAATGCGTCCGAATATTAAATTGGCGTGTCACTGCAACAATTTGACACAGTCTGGGCTCAAGGGCAGCAGCGCAAATTGAGACACTATCTAGAGGACTGCAGACGAAACCTTTATATTGGGTCAACATTCACACCAATCGGATACACATGTGGGAAGAAAAATGCTGTTTTACGATCAACACGATTCAAGGCTGTATGAGAGAAAATCAAAAACAAGACTGTACTCAATATATTACCGTAACTGATGAATCATTAAAAGCGTCAAGGACGTTTTGTTGGCGACAGACAAAAATCGGTGGTAAAGTGAATAGGGAGTCAAGAAAATCTAACGCTTTCAGTGATATTAATATACATGCATGCTATTTGACCAGAGTAAAAACTCGCATGATCAGTATGAGAAACCTGTTGCAGAACACTTTTATGTTAACATTTTGAGGTCTGAGCTAGTCAATCTCATGCTGTTCATATTATGTTCTTCCACATATTAGCTGTGATTCATATAGGGGCGTAACAATTACAAGATTGTTGCGATTTGCAAACTTAATCGACCCTTAAGAGTCGATTGAAAACAAAATCTATTCACGGGGATAGGTTAAGAAATCATATCTCGGAGTGATTTTGAAATAGACTCGATTTAAAGCTCTGATGAGCAAGCTAGCTCTATTGGTTTCTATTGTACTAAATCTGGTCTGAGACCTGTACTACCTTTAGTCGTCTGTCTTTCAGTGTATTTGAAGACTATTGCAACACCATTTATTCTAAAGAGAATAAGATTCTTTTGTCTCCAAAAGTGAAAATCATACGATTTACAAACTTAGTATGACTTGCATACTATGCACAAAAAAATAGAAACAATAGTATACAACAACATGCCATACAATCTTTTGATACGAGAAGTGTATACTTTTCAGATTTCCTGAAAATAGTGATCACTATTTATTTTATTGTGACATAAGTGCTCACATAAGAACCTGGATTAAGATTGCTACATATTCTTATTCTGGTTATTGGGTTCTAGAATTGCAAAAATAACGATTTATTGAGTTTTGTACCAAAATCTTATGATTGCTACATAGTCTTATTCTAGTTATTGAGTTATGTTATGTGAGCCACATATGTGTGGTTAATACATAAGTTATTATAAATAAAGCTCCATGTGAAGAAATGTTATTTGATAATAGTAAAAACACTTATCAGATTCTGGAGTTTGGCGGGAGGGCAAAACCGGATTAATTGTTGTTCAGAATTAATATAACTTAGTATATAATTTCCACCCTAAAAACCTAAAACCCTTTCAATTAGAGTCAAGTATATGAGTCATACCTAATACTCCAGCTGTGTAAGCCATCAAAGTGATGTCAGAACGCTTCGGATTTTTAAGAGAAAATACAAAACATATTTTGGAATAAGTAAAAACAGATCATGTTAATATAGTCACCCTGTTCGGGAAAAATACTAGTTCTATGCTTGTTCTTTTCACTTTTAAAAGTGCAATGCTTCGTATTGTTTCTAAGTACAGAGTATAGTATCTTATATACTCTGTTGATTAGTCTTTTTCCTAGTGAACTACTTATAAAGTGAGGCACATTGTGCATAAAGTGCCCTAGGCGGATATTTAGGACCGGACCAAACGACCGGACCTGAGTGAGTCGTTTAGGATGGGACTAGAGAACCGGACCTAGACGATTATTTTAGGACCGGACCAACGGTTCGGACCGATTAGTGAAATAGAAAGTTCAATGAGATAGGAGTGATGGCTTTCATCCGGTACCATAGATTCGGGTATTTTCACATTGTCCGATGGTAGTGAAAGTCTCGTTCCACATATGATCGTGATTAATAAATATATCAGCCGCGTCATTCCCAATGGCACTAATGGCACTTCTGACCGAGTTCTTATTGAGCGTCACTCGGTTTTGACAACATTTTAAGTGACCGAACTACTATATTTATGATATTACTTTTTTACAGGCTAAGCTAACTAAAATTGAATAGTAATGTATTCTTATTGTTTAAGTGTAAGGCGCCTAGCTCTTAGTACCGAACTATTATCTAAGTGCATTTTGTACACAAATAATAATAAAAACAACTCACACACATGTTGAGAACAATGTAAGACTTCAAAATGTTGCACATAGTAGCTGAGACTGCAGAAGATGACCTCAACCTCACTGACAATTTGCAAGGGTGGTACATAGTGTCTCTGCCACTTACATTACCCCATGAAATAAGTTTACTACGGTGGACAATCATGTGTTCGATTGTTGAAACGACTGCTTGGAATTCATCAGCAATCGCCATCGCTTACTGATGGGGTGGCGACATGATTTTCCTCTAATTCGATACCGGATGAAGAAACCAGGACAGAGGTCTATACTACGATAGACAGTTTGGTATCCGAGACTAAACAATAGATTTCTACGTTGGATAAGGCCACACAACGTTGTGTTGAGAGGGTTTTCAAGCGGAATGGCTACTTAGGATTGTTGACACATGTACAAAAGCTAAGGAGGTTCCTTTTCTGGTTCGGCTACAATGTTGGAAATTTCGGGAACAATGGAATAGGCGATGGCATAACCTGGACGGATGCCGACTATGCGATTATAGGAGCTCAGAAAAATGTTTTTCGAGCATCAACCAACATTCAGAAGTTCCGAAATTAGTAACTATTGTACGAACGAAACTGTTACACAACTTCATACTATTTGGCCGTCCGGGCCTGAGCCAGCTACCACGGTATAGGGTGAACATGATTGAGAGATTGCAGGTCTTAGACCAGAATTTACAGCAAAAAAAGCACCTCTTAGATTTATTGATGTCATTAGTGTTTGCGCGCTCCCGAGAGCCATTCAAGTTAATTAAATTTCTTCCGAGAGTCAGATTAAGTTTCTCGACCGACTCCTGAGAGTGGATTAAGTCTGTCAACCGCAAAATTCTAATAATATCTGCGTTCCTGTGTGAGTTACAACTTATCCGGAAAGGCATTATGCGATCAGTGTAATGTCAGTGACCTGATAAGTTATTAGAGTGTTGTGATGTAGTACACGTTAGATGAAGTGCAGATGTTTTAGCTTATTTTTTTTACCTCACCTTTTGGTTTAATACCCGAGGTATTTGTGCTAGTGTTGTGTTCAGCCGCTTGAGCTGGTAATCGTAAAAACTCGTGTGGTCAATATAAAAACCCTTCCGCAGAACACTTTAACACTTCGATGTACACTATGATGCTATTATATCTGGACTTCTCTGCAACTAAATCGCACACTGATCCCATTCATTTGATTGGCTCCCATCACAAATTTTACCAAAGAGAATCAAAATTCAAACTCTCGGCATTTCCGGTTGGTAGTCATTTTTAAAGAGAATGACTAAACCAACCAACACTAGTATCAAAGGTCACGAGTTCGGGGTCAATTATTTTAATTCTGTGGTGGTGGGAGCTAATCGAATTAGTAAAATGACTGAACAAACACTCGTATCCCACGATCCGCTCCTGATTGTACTTGTCCGACTCTTCCACTCTGGGATCACCATCTTTGAGCGAAATTCTCTGAACATTGCACGCTGGGCAATAATGCTTGTGGTCAAACCCGAGAAACAAGGCTCAGTAAAGAGTGGCAAGTCTGAAATGAATGAATGCAGTCAGAAGTGCCATTGAGAATGATGCGGTGTATCAGTGGCTGCTACATTTATCAATCATGATCATACGTAGAACGAAAATATCTTTTAATATCAAAATACCCGACTCTATGGTTCCGAATTGGCCATCACTACTATCTCATTCAATTGTTTATGTTCCCACTAATCGGTTTTGTTGTCCTCTGGTCTGGTCCTAAATATTCACCTAGGGCATATTTTCACATACCAGCCTTTTATCATTTGATTGGCACTGTAAACTTCGATGGATATGTAAACTTCGATGGATATTTCTATGTTTATAAACTAAGATACAATTTAAGTCAGTTAGGATTTAGCAGTGGTGAACGGGACTGCCTCTTGGTAAGAGCCTTAATATCCTCGATCAAACAGGACGTACCTCTAGCTGTTCTTTATTGAATAATTTTCACTAGAAGTACTAAGTGTTCATAGTCAAGTTAATACATTGGCTAATATAAATAAAATTCCATCTGAAGAAAAGTTAAAAAAAGAAAAAGACTTACTGGATTTTGGAAATTGGCGGGAAGACCAAAACCTGTACGTAGTAGTTTAGAGATTATAGAATTTAGTTTATAATATCCTACATCTACTATCGTCTCAAATAGGTCCAAGTAAATGAGTTATACCAAATACTCAGGCTATTGGAGCCATCAAAGTGTATTTAGAACACTTTGGAAATATTGGAAAAAGAATTTGTATTGTATTATTTAAATACAATTAAAAACCAATATGTTATCTCATTTGATCTTGATATTTTAGACTGACCGGAGGCCGTATTTATACATAGCCCCCAGTAGCTTTTAGGACTACGGACGTACGTGAAGGTACTATCTAGTTCATAAAGCGAAAACCAAAGTAAAACGGTTTCGGTCATGGCTTATCGAGTAAGTATGTGCCTATATGTACGAGTTCAAGACTCATGTTGTACTGTATGTCGTTTAGTATTTGGTCCAGTTAAGCCCTTTATTACTTGGTAATTTAATAGCCAAAGGTTGTTTTTCATTAGTAAGTAAGTTCGAAGAATTTTCTGCTATGTTGGTAATAAAATCAGAAAGCTTAGTCACATAGGAAGTAGGTGGCAAATAGGGAATTTCAGATCCATCCGGGTTTGTAGTCACCTGAGGAAACCCTTTTCGTTTATCTCGTGTGTTCTTATGTAAACGCTTATTGCATTCTTATTAAAAATACGAAGGAAGTCGCGAGATTCACGAAACGCATCGGAGGTTAGCCAAGCTACTGTTCCATCCATAAAACGGGCTTGTAGTAAGTGTAACCGTCTTCGGATGTTTTGTCAATTATATCTTTGACTTGTGACTCCATAACTGGGACATCAGAATCAAATGAGCGAACGAATGAGAGTCCGGAGGTAGGGATACGGTGAGTGCCTAGATTAGTTGCGCTAGTACCATCTATGTTATTCACTTTGTAAGTTTCACTCTTCCCATCGTGGTAGGAAATAACGAAATGTCCGATTGTCTTAGAGGAGAGTTCGGTAACGTTGGCATTGCGATTTGTAATGCTAACATAATTGACAACTTTGAACTGAACAATGTTCTTAGTGTTATTCCATCGTCATATGTTAGAGTACAATGTAGTAGACTTTAAATCTAAGTTGTTAGCGTGCGGTGTGGGGACTAATAGTAAAGTCCTAGTAAGTATGGTGCATTCGAATGAATTTATTTATGATCTCACCCTCAGTTATATACTGATGGTGTTTGTACTAGTGTTCAACCACTTGGGTTGGCCAAGGTAAAAACTCAAATGATCAGTATGAGAAACCTTATGCAAAGTCATTAAAGACGTGATAGCATAACTCTGCCACTGTTTGCGGGCGTGTAAACTTCGATGGAAATTACTAGGTTTCAAACTATTGTAAACTAAAATACAATTTAGTTAGTTAGGATTTAGCAGTGGTAGCTTGTGTAAGAATGATCGGGACTGCCTCTTGTTAAGAGCCTAAATATCCTCGATCACACAGGGCGTACCTCTAGCTGTTCTTTATTAAATAATGTTCACTAGAAGTACTAAGTGTTCATGACCACATGCCTAATTTGTAGATAGACATAATAGCGTAAGTCACGTTAATACATTAGCTGATATAAATAAAGTTCCATCTGAAGAAAAGTTAAAATAAGAAAAAGACTTATTGGATTGTGGAGATTGGCGGGAGGACCAAAATCTTTAAGTAGTAGTTCGGAGATTATAAAATTTAGTTTATAATATCCTACATCTACTAATGTCTCAAATAGGTCCAAAAAATTCGAACTCGCGACCATTTTGGTTGTGTAGTAAATTAGGTAAATAACGGAACCAACAATTTTTATTTGCATATATAGCGTATATAAGGCTACGTCTGGTTCTCAAAAAAGCCACACAAGTATACACGTACATAAAATCCATCATCATGTCATCTATAAACTTGCCATTGTAGAAATACGGCCTCCGGTCAGTCTAAAATATCAAGATCAATTGAGATAATACATTGGTTTTTTATTTGTATTTTAAATAAATAATTTAGTACAAGCTCTTTTTCCAATATTTCCAAAGTGTTCTAAATTCACTTTGATGGCTCCAATAGCCTGAGTATTTGGTATGACTCATCTACTTGGACCTATTTGAGACATTAGTAGATGTAGGATATTATAAACTAAATTTTATAATCTCCGAACTACTACTTATAGATTTTGGTCCTCCCGCCAATCTCCAAAATCCAATAAGTCTTTTTTTCTTTTTTTTTTAACTTTTCTTCAGATGGAACTTTATTTATATCAGCTAATGTATTAACGTGACTTACGTTATTATGTCTATTTACAAATTAGGCAAGTGGTCATGAACACTTAGTACTTCTAGTGAAAATTATTCAATAAAGAACAGCTAGAGGTACGCCCTGTGTGATCGAGGATATTTAGGCTCTTAACAAGAGGCAGTCCCGATCATTCTTACACAAGCTACCACTGCTAAATCTAACTGACTAAATTGTATTTTAGTTTAATATAGGTTGAAACCTAGTAATTTCTATCGAAGTTTACATATTTTTCAGTTAAATAGTAGTTACAGTAGTGTACTGCTTCTAGACTGTCTGACATCGATTTACTATCTAGCAAATACTATGGCTAAGGGTACTTCTAAAGGCAAGGGAGCCGCTAGCTCTAAGCCTGCTAAGCCTGCCGAGGTTCCTGAGGTCCCTGTGGAAACACCTAGCCTGTCTGGAGTTGAGCCTGCCGAGGATACTGTTGGGGAAGCAAATTCTGAGGTTGGTACAGAGGATTATTCTGAGGATGACTCGTCGGATCCTAAAGCCTTGGAAGAAGAGGTATCTACTACCGCGGAAAGGCTCGCCAGCGTCCGTGTATCACCTAGGAGTGAAGCTCAGGACCCCAGCTTGCCCCCCCTGACCACGTGCCGTCAAATATTGGGGATAAACGTCGAAGGCTGGAAAATTCGTGGATACGAATGTCGGGGGGCATTATAACTCCACATCTAAAGGACACTCCAGCACAAATCCGGTGTGAAAAGGAAGTATTGGACCTGTCCGAAAATTTCGGTTTCGCCATCGATGGAGAAGCCATTCCATTCAGCTCAAATCTTGGGGCCGAAGCTGAGGACGCCATAACTCGACAACGAGTGGTTGGATCCTCTCAATCTCGACGCCAATTGAACCGCACTGAAGCGCTCTTGAAGGAGCTAGCGGCAGCAGCAGTTGTGGACCCCTGTATCGTGTCCCACTTGGCTGATATTCTTCCTATACCGAAGAAGAGAAAAAAATACGGGCCCAGTTTCGAACCCGAGACCTACTGGTTTACCAGCCAGTATGTTTACCACTAAGCCAGTTACCACTGGCGAGAGAGATAATATTTCAAAATTTAATCTCTATAGCTCTGATGCTACCATCGACCATCCTCTTGACAAACCTAACCCTGTCAGAGGATATGATCATATGGAACTCGATGAGGCTTACCATCCTCGTAATATCGACCCTCATTTGCCAACTAACCCTGGTAATCACGATTTTGGCAATCGCTACACCAGTACCTCGTTAGAGAGTTCCCGCTCTAACCCTGAGGATGAGGAAGTGAGAACCAGATATACTCGTCTCAGGCTATTACGCTCTGGTATGCAAGTCCTTGAGGACCGTCTATTGAATGACTCTGACCTTGACGATAGGAAAGCGGATAACATTCGCTATCTAATCGATAACAAGAGAAAGGAAATAGACACCATCTTGGCACTAGCAGCCCGTAGCACTGAGCATGAGCCTCGTGAACACTTAGAACCAAGCTTTATAAAGCAGCTAGGTAACGCGCAGGCTGAGGTCGATTTCTCTACTAATGAGAGTACAGTGGAGACACTGAAGGCCTTCGACCAACTTAAGGAGTCTGCCAGCCTTAGGGATAAGCAGATGATGAATGCCTTTATTCATTTCTGTGAGCCAGGTGAATGGCGAACTATCTTGAAGGCTCATGAGCCCAACTGGAAAGCCCTACCCTGGCACCAGTTGCGTGATAATATACTTAACACCTTTTTTGAAGATGCACGTGACCGTGAACTTCTAGAGTCTCGCAAGTTCTTTGCGAACGATACCACTATTCGAGGTGCTCTAGCTCATATAACACATATGAATACTCGGATGGGTGGTCGTACCTATACTGGCGAATATTTATTAATTTGTCAGATGATGGAGACTCTGGGAGCTAACCTCTTTAAGAAAGTCAATGATGACATCATCGCCTATGGTGATTTGCGATCTATGCCTTGGTCTGTCTTTGAGAAGATAGTACACAAGCATACCAATTCCTCTACTAGAGTACTTAGTACCACGAGCTACACCCAGCCCACTAAGCGAAACGCAGTAGAGACTAATACTGCGCGTAGTACTAAGAAACCTCGCACTACTACTGGAGGGGGTACTGGCTCTACTTCTACCGAACCGAAAGGTGATAAGAAGGTGAGAGCGCCTTGCAAGAAGTGTGGTTACAACCTCACAAAACGTAATGGCAAGTGGAATGGTAGACACGACCCTGTTAAGTGTGCACCAGGCAAGCCAGATTTTGGACACTATATGAAAGAGTGTGCTATTTGCAAGGGTACTAACGGTTGGCACAAAGAGGATTACAAGGACTTACCAGACGTCCAAGTTAAGCACTGACAGTACCATATGTGCGCACTAGAGCAAGATTATGAGAAAATGTTCAATAAAATCTATACCAAAGGAGATGAACGTATCTTTCAAACAGTTTTCGTAAATGGAGAAAAAAAAAGTTATGGCACTATTTGATCCAGGGGCTGAAGTCTCTGCTATCACATGCCGAGTAGCCTACGCTACAGATATGGCTGTCCATAACGAAACAACTGATTTAATCTTGGGAAATGGCAAAGTTACTACTTGCGAACAAGCCATTGACTATGCACACATAATGCTGTCAGATAGAAGAGAAGTGAAGACTCACCTAATCGTTACTGACATGTCTCAGAAATACGATTTAATTATAGGTATGACTGATCTTCTCAGTTTAGGTATAACACTCACTGGTCTGCCTAATGGGCTAGACCCGAATAAAGATCAGTCAGATGATAATATGTTAAAGATACCTAAACCTCCTGAAGGTGAAGCAAAGGATATGATTCCGCACTTCACCGATATAATTATGGACTTAATTATACAAAACAGGAAAATTGCAATAACTGACTTGTGTATGTTTAAGTTCTCTAATGGGTACGTTAGACTTGACTTAACAAACATCGACTTCTCTAAGTTAAAGTGTCCTTCACATAACTACGTGAGTTGGAGACACAAAGACGTTGTCAAAACCCAAATCGAAGATTGGTTAAAACAGGGTCTAATTGAAATCAATTATGATGCAACCCCAGTTAACTTAGCTCTCTTAGCGGTCGATCAATATAAATCTGATGGAACGTTTAGTAAAACAAGAGTAGTACTAGACCTGTCGCCAATCAACAAACTAATTCCGCAACATAGTTTTCCCTTACCTAAGATAAGCGAGATACTACGCAAAATGGAGGGTGCGACTATCTTTTCCAAGATAGACTTAAAAGCTGCATTCCATCAACTACAGATATATGAGCCTCATAGGAAATACTTTTCCTTTACTTGGCAAGGTAAGAAGTACCAGTTTAAAGGTGCACCTGAAGGCTTACACATGTTACCTTCTTTCTTCCAACAAGTTATGATGGAACTATTTGCGGACCTGTCGTATAACGTATCAATCTATTTAGATGATATAGTTATCTTTACAAAGACAGCACATGAACATGCTAAACTCGCTAAAGAAGTCTTAAAGCGACTTAATCATGCTAAACTTAAGATTAACGAAGACAAGTGTTCTTTTGCTAAAGATACTATACACTTACTTGGCTACAAAGTATCTGCAGCAGGGGTAGAAATTGATCCTGGCAAGAAACAGTTTCTGTTGGATTTATCAACACCAATTACTGGAAGAGATGTGAACTCTGTGTGTGGGTTTGTTAACTTCTTCTCGGATTCGGTACCGCATCTTTCTCATTACTTAAAGCCTTTCAGTCACCTACGGCTGCACAAAGGACCTTTGGGAAAGCTTTGGACTAAAGAATGTGATGATGCATTTAAACTAGTCAAAAGTAAAGTAATGGACGCACCCATCATGCAGTACCCTGTGGATGGTGTCCCATTCAAGTAGCAACCGACGCTTCAGATCGAGCGGTAGGTGGAGTGCTTTACCAAACGATAAATGGTAAATCGCGCTACATACAATTCTTTAGCAAGAGTTATAATAAGAGTCAATGGAATTACCCTACCGTTAAACAAGAGCTCCTTGCTATAGTTACTGCGCTAAGACAGTTTAAAGACTACCTTTATGGAAGTTACTTTACTGTCGCCTGTGATCAAAAGTCTCTAACATACTTAAAAGATATGAACCCTGACTCACAGTTGGTGAGCCGCTGGCATGACATTATTGCCAAGTTCGCTTTAATATAACACACATACCAGGAATACATAACCATCTTCCTGACATGCTCTCTCGACTTGTGCCCGACTACCAGAAAACAGTCAAGGAGTTATCAGCAACCGATTGGATGCTAAATAAGAAATGGTTTAACCTCGCTCAATCACGATGGGGCCCATTTACTGTTGATATGTTCGCCGCAGAACATAACAAACAGGTTTCTGAATATAGGTCGTTGACTCATCCTAAAGGTGATGCATTTCAGCTTGACTTATCAAAGCATAATGCGTGGGCTAACCCACCTTGTCAACTTATCGCACAGTTGTTAAATTATGTTAATATTACTAAATCTACCATTACGCTGTGTTGTCCCTTACGTAACTCCGACCCATGGATACGTGATTTAATTAATATGATTCAAGACGAACCTATTTATGTCGACCGTGAAACCGACACGTTCTTGTATCAGGGATCCTATTCTATTAAGAAGACGCCTTGGAAACACACCATTGTTTGTCGCATCGGTCCTGCAGGTACCACTCAAGTGGAAACCCTCAACCGAATTCTTAGCTAAACTAGAGGAGTCTAAAGAGTTTGAACAAAAGCTCAAGACTCGTACAACACATGCACCCAACAAGATTGCAGTCGAGGTAATGCCGATTGAAACGGCATTAGATCGTAAAAAACATGGAACTAGCTAAGGCCATGGATCAAAGACTCAAAACTCTAAGAGAACCTGAAGCTCGCACTCAACTACTTAAAGAGCTGCTTAAAGAACAGCCAGGAGTTGCGAAACAACTGAAGAAGATACTTCAACAATCCAATGTTGTCAATTATGTATCCCAGGACTCTACCCTCCTGATACTGAGGTTGCCCTTTCCAACAGGACTATGGTTCATCCAGCCAGCGTTACGCAGAATCTGACTGACTTAGAGGAGCTCGAAAGTAGAGTTAAAATTATACATAATTTAACGCATCGAGCATATGAGCATACTTATAAAATGGCTATTCGTGCAGGGCTTGATCACCCGGCGCTGAAAGAAACCATACGTGAAGTATACCGACGCTGTACTGATTGTGAAAAGAACCAGATCAAGCGATACGGTTGGGCACCCCTAAAAAGTGTGACAGAAGACCAACCAATGCGCCGAGTCATAGTCGATTTGGTTAAACTCCCGCGATCCAAGCATACTGGCGATGTATATATCTGTCATTTCTTATGTGTGGCTTCGGGCTATAACTTGCTTTATGCAATACCGAACAAACGTCCACAAACAGTGGCAGAATTATGCTATCACGTCTTTAATGACTTCGGTTTCCCCCCGAGTACTATGTTCTGATAACGGTAGTGAGTTTTGTACCGACGTAATGGAGGCACTTATACTCGTATCAGGCATGACCCATAGGCGTGGTGTTCCTTACAAACCTCAAACGCAGGGTGCAAATGAGACACGTCATAGAGAACTTAAGAAACTCTTGCGTACCGCACTAGACGACGTTGAGGATATGTGGCCTTATCATTTGAAATGGGTTCAGACTCAAATGAATAACTGCATGAATCCTCAAACTGGAACACTCTCGTTTCACTATTTCTTTGGCCGCTATAGTGAATTACAAGCAACGTTTGATAAAACTGCGCCCGAGAAACACGCTACCCCGTGGCTACAAAAGATTGACCATATGCAGAACGTTGTTTACCCCTGTTTACTCGAGCACAAGAATCGCGTCCTACTGAAAGCGTATGACCGATGGAATAGCACTAAGAACATTGTTCAGTTCAAAGTCGGCGATTACGTTAACATTATAAATCGAAACGCCAACGTTACCGAACTCTCTTCTAAGACGATAGGACCTTTTGTTATTTCCTACCATGATGAGAAGAGTGATACTTACGAAGTGAATAACATTGATGGTACTAGCGCAACTAATCTAGGCACTCACTGTATCCCTACCTCCGGACTCTCATTCGTTCGCTCATTTGATTCTGATGTCCCAGTTATGGAGTCACAAGTCAAAGATATAATTGACAAAACATCCGAAGGCGGTTACACTTACTACAAGACCCGTTTTATGGATGGAACAGTAGCTTGGCTAACCTCCGATGCGTTTCGTGAATCTCGCGACTTTCTTCGTATCTTTAATAAGAAATGGAATAAGCGTTTACATAAGAACACACGAGATAAACAAAAGGGTTTCCTCAGGTGACTACAAACCCTGACGGATCTGAAATTCCCTATTTGCCACCTACTTCCTACGTGACTAAACTTTCTGATCTGCTTACCAACAGTGCAGAAAATTGTTCAAACATACTTACTAATGAAGAACAGCCTTTGGCTATTACCTTACCAAATAATAAACGTAAGGCGCCTACATCGGAAATGGTTACTGGACCAAATACTAAACGACATAGAGTACAACATGAGTCTTGAACTCGTACATATAGGCACATACTTACTCGATAAGTCATGACCGAAACCGTTTTTACTTTGGTTTTCGCTATACCAACTAGATCGTATCTTAACGTACGTTCGTAGTTCTAAAAGCTACTGGGGGCTATGTAGAAATACGGCCTCCGGTCAGTCTAAAATATCAAGATCAATTGAGATAATACATTGGTTTTTATTTGTATTTTAAATAATTTAGTACAAGCTCTTTTTCCAATATTTCCAAAGTGTTCTAAATTCACTTTGATGGCTCCAATAGCCTGAGTATTTGGTATGACTCATCTACTTGGACCTATTTGAGACATTAGTAGATGTAGGATATTATAAACTAAAATTTATAATCTCCGAACTACTACTTATAGATTTTGGTCCTCCCGCCAATCTCCAAAATCCAATAAGTCTTTTTCTTTTTTTAACTTTTCTTCAGATGGAACTTTATTTATATCAGCTAATGTATTAACGTGACTTACGTTATTATGTCTATTTACAAATTAGGCAAGTGGTCATGAACACTTAGTACTTCTAGTGAAAATTATTCAATAAAGAACAGCTAGAGGTACGCCCTGTGTGATCGAGGATATTTAGGCTCTTAACAAGAGGCAGTCCCGATCATTCTTACACAAGCTACCACTGCTAAATCCTAACTGACTAAATTGTATTTTAGTTTAATATAGTTTGAAACCTAGTAATTTCCATCGAAGTTTACACCATCATATTTGTAGCGCAAATATAGTCGGTAAAGATACTGATGCGTAGATTTGCCACTGTCAGTAGTTTATTATTTTTGTGACATGAAATACAATTTGTACCTCGAGACAAGCACAGTTCTTACCAAGAGAAACCTTTGATGATTCTTACATGTACTAGATAAATTTAAATATTTATCTTCGATTTTGTTATAATTATTTCATATGATTTAGTTTATGTACGATGGATTGTATTTCACATATTCAATATGTTCATCAGAAAAATGGCAACAAGCTGTGTTTTGTCATAGCCTTCTATTGTCTAATTTAGAAGGCGATGGTTTTGTTGGATTAAATTTATCTGATTTAAGTAGATAAACAAAATGTGATAGTCATTTAAAATGGAGATTCATCGAAGTGTCTGCACTCAAGTGCTACCATTTGGTAGCAATACTTCTCCACACCCAACTAACACTACTTTTCGATCGTAATCCGTTTATTACATTCACCACTAATCTAGTATGCAAAATGCATGTAGATGTACAGTACGCTTTAGACCTCAAAATTAAATCGTGAACAAGTATGTCCACTAAGGTTTTTAAAATACTATATAATAATGAATAATCGAGCAGACGACGAGAATCACCCCAACATGGACAACAAACAAGTTCGTCACTGAGTCATGACTCATGAGTGTCGTCTTTGAGTGACTGAAGGCGCCGGACTTTCGAGTCTCTAAGATCATTCAGAAAATCAGATAACAGTCGGATAACTAGATCTGTTCTCTTGATGAGATATTTTTTAAAAGTCGTTTTCCTGGCCCGCTGCTAGATTTGGAAAATCTCTATTTTATTTTTTTTAAAAAACAAAAAAAGTATACGATTAACCGGCGGGTACTGATACAACCATGTCGTTGTATTTTTTTAATGCGACAACTTGCTGGCCAATTGAAAAATACGACCAATTACTGACCAATTGAAAGCTTT